>JABFPN010007080.1:0-10757 GCA_022817305.1 Leptoteleia sp. ZL-2020 | reverse complement strand
CTATACCATATGAGTTCTGACAGATATCGTCTATGGTGTCAGCATAATTACTATACCAATTATAAAGAAATTTTCCATTCGATATGGTAAATTATTTTGGTATATTAGTGTTGTAAATTTGTTTGTTGTTTTGGTGATTATTATCATACTAGTATATTAAATTTTATTATATCGAATGGAAAATTTCATTATAATTGGTATAGTAATTTCGTAGACACCATAGACGATGTCTGTTAGAACTCATATGGTATAGTGATTTTCAATATAACTTTTTTCTCAGTATAAGTGTGTAAAAATAAAGTGAAAGAATATTGATGACTTGTTCGTCATGTCTGTAAGGATTACAATTTTTTCAAACAATTCCTCTTTGTACATATATTTAAACTAAAATAAGGAAACAAATTGATCATCCGTACGTAACGTTGACGCGATGTGAACAAACGTCGAAGTAGCGCAGAAAAACCATACAAAGATATCGAAATAAGTTCCTCCATAAAACACGAGCGGACAAAGGGGATTTTCGAAGCGGCAGTATTCAAATAAGCGCGATTTTACAAAAAAAAAAAAAAAAGTATCGATATCTCATTTTAAATGATAATTAATTTTAGCGCGAACGGGCGAGATGGGGTGGGGCGAAGGGGTTGGGGGGGGATATATTTCGTTACGACGTCGGCGCTGCTCCTTTTTTCGAAACTCGCGTGTAATATACACATTTGCGAACAGCACTGCGAATGAGATGCGGAGGGGCCAATCCATATATGCAGATTCGAGAATCGCGCGCCGCCGGCTTCGATCCCGGGCGAAGTTATTATCACATATATTAGACAACTGACCGTGCCGGGGGTTCGCCCGTTCGAGAAAGAGCTTTCCAGACACGAGAGAGGAAATCGCACTCACCCCCCTCTCACCCCGACCATTCCCCCTGGCCGTGCGCGGGGGGGAACCTCTCCCCCCACCTCCCAAAGCAGATACAATATCGCCGCGGCTCGTGGTCGTGGCGCGAACCCTTTATTGTTTTATATTGTTTTCAGAGCGCCCTTATTATACGGCCGTGCCGGCGAATCGAAATAAAATTGCGCTACGCGTATGAGATTTGGATGAAAAGACGTTACGTATAATCGACAAGGCGTAATTTCGTTCTTTACTACATTTTGACGGGCGTATTTCACCGGCGATTACTTTTTCCGAATTGCAATCCAACTGGAAAATTGAAGTTATGGATAGATGAAATAAAGATAAGGCAATGGAATTAGATAACGGTGGGGTAATCAAATGAACATGATCCACCCCTCCGGGGAGGGAAGTTGGCGAGGGAATGAATTAGGTGGAATAGATGTGAAATACAGTTTTATATTTGTTAATATACTGGTTTTTAGCGAGGAAGCATTTCATTTTCTTCGTGTGTGGTTTAAAAGGAAACAGTTTATTTTCAAGAGTGCAATTTTTGTGATGGAAAAATAAAGTTGAGAGTAAGACATGTTTCAAACAGCTGATGTATCTTATTATATAAGAAATTTCATTTTTTTTTTATCTACAAAGTAATTTAAGAAAGCAAACAATATGACCATATTTTTCCAGAAGAATGAAGGAAAGACTTTTATATAATTAATTTGATAGCAATTTGTAATTAGTTGTCAGTGAGTAGTAGTGAACCGCGAGTAGTGACCCAGTGAGAAGTGAATAGTATGAATGTGAGTAATATGTATTCAAATAATAAAAGAAAAAATCAGCTTAATAGATGAGAACTCAGTTTATTACATTTTGAAATCCCCTGTATTATAATATTTAATATTATTTTTTCTTCGTATATAAAATAAGTAATTTCAATATATTTCTAGGGTTAGTCAAATTAAATTCGTGTGATCTTCCCGGGTAAAAAAACTTTTCTATTAATTTTTTATCTAAATCTAATCTACAAAATGAGCGACCATTTCTGATCACACTTTAATTATGATCAAGTCATGGTTGGGTCACGATCACACCATGATCAGGTCACTTTAAGACCTGCACGTGCATGACGGAAACGTGACATTATCTATATTCAACGCTAAAAATTATGAATATAAATCACGTCTTAAAATAACCCGATCATGACGCGATCGTGACTCAACCCATGACTTGATCATGATTAATTTTTGATCAAATATGATCGCATTTTGAAGATAAGATGTAGATCAAAAATCAATCCTAATTCCCTTTTACTCGGATTAATTTAAAGCAAACTATTTACAAAATAACATCATTTCACCATAAACACCAACGTTGCTATCAATTGTGCAAATTGATCTTGAACAAATTTCCCGTCGAATTTAAACGATCAACACATGAAAATTGTCAAACGTAGTTGATAAATAAAGAACAATTAAGCGTCAAGAGTTAAACGTCAGCTTTAACGAACTCGAACCATCGGCAATGCAGATGTAGTGAAGATTAATGCTGACGAATGATGAACATAATTAAAGCATAATAGTCACTTAAAACTAGCCTAATCTAGATGGATAAACTGTGGAATAATGCCGATCAAATTGCTCTATCGCATAAAGAGCGGGACGAAAAAAAAGACAAAAAAGAAAAAAAAGGAAAAGAAAAGGAGGCCGCGCGTAATGGGAAAGACGCAATTTCGCACTTTGGCAAATTTTGGCGCTCGATTACTTTCGGCCAATCGCGATCGAACGATCGGTAAACGGCACTCGACCGCAGGCAAATCGAAATTCGCATACTGCACCAATCAACACCGTAACAGTTCCGTCCCGTATTTGCCTTGTGGTTTTGATTTTGCTTGATTTAAATATAAATTGCACGGGCCCCGGACAAATTATATCCTGCGCGTGTTTCGTCCGATCCGTTGCATTGTAAGGGCCGTTTATTGGTTCGCGCGTATATAACCGGCACACCCACGGCCACGCACATATAAATGCACACTTTCATGCCGCGCGGACCCTATACTTGCGCACGATAAATGTTTGACTATCTCAGATCATAATTGCAACTTGGGAAGTGGGACTCGACTGTAATACAACCAGCCTGGCAAATGACGTCGGTTAAGCTATTGTCGCAAGGATCTGGATTGAGAACCGCGATATAAGCTGAATCCTTTGTGTACCGGGATAACAATCATTATGCGATCGTAATGGTTCCAAATTATCGGTTTTCTTGTTCCGCGGTTAACTTATGCGAATTTCTGCTAAATTCACAATTGCTCGGTTTGACTTTTGTCATTTCTTTTTCTTCTTTACACTGTACAAAGGGAATAAATCTTGATTTAATGATCGTATTATTTATTTTAATTTTATGAATTTAGTTAGAGTTTAATGGTATTTAATCTTATATAGCAGCATTATTTGGCCTGCATCGTACGTATTCGTATAATTTGTTCAATCACATGACAAGCACAATCCTGGCACCAAGCTGTCTACCCATCCGACCCAAATTTGGCCTTAACTCGTTAAAATACTGGTCAAAATTGAAGGACAAGAATGTGCCAGTAATGGCTTACATTTTCTGTGAATAAGCAATTTTCGTAAATAATACAAAACTGGTACTTTACTGTCACAAAATTGTTCGCCGAATTGTGTCGAATTTGGTTCACTATTGAAATTGTAAAAAACTATGTTTGGATTGATACTGGTCCAATACTGTTTACCATAGTTTGGTAACTAGTATAGGGCCAGAATTGGGCCATTTGACCAATATTGACAATTTCCTATTGGCATTTTATAATGATAACTTAATTTCATCTACAAATATTTGCAAAAAAATGATTTTATGATGTTATCTTGAATATAATTTTATTTTTTTATTTCTTAAAATTATTAAATTTTTTATAAAGGCATAAAACATTTAAATTACTCAAAAGTGATACCACTTGTCTGAAATAAAAATAAATATTTTTCCGTATTATACTCTTCTAAACGACTAACGGTTGTTGAATTTTTTTTCCTGTTCCAGGTTGGTTACGTTTTTCACCACATCTATTCGGTAAGTTTCCTTTTCCTACGGTAATACAAAAAGAAAAAAAAAGAGTCGGGCAACTTTTTCGGTAATTAACTCAAATTAATTCCTATAAAATGACTTCGCAATAAATTATTCCACTTCTCGATCGGTTCATTTTATTTTAATTAAAACCGTAATTTAAGTTGTACACCGTCGTTTCACCCTAATTTTACGGCATTGTTTTCATGCCGTATAGCATAATAAAAATCGATTTTGCCACGAGCTGTTGCTTAACGTAAGTGGAATAAAGGATTGCGCGAAAATAACAAAAGTAAGTAACCTGATTTCGCCCGATCCTACAATATTTTTCGACGCCTTTTTGCACGCTAAAACTAATTTCGCGCGCGCGCACTCCAATGGTTCATAAAACCGAAAAATATCTATTAATCGCATTACAACTCCCATCCACATAATTGATTTCGCGTAACGCGTTCATTTCCCACCCACCGTTTTCTATTATTAAATTATCTTTACATCAACATATTGTGCATTACCGCCGCAAAACATAATCATAAGTTGCAAATCATTCATCGATATTACAAAACATATATAATTTATTATACCGAATTACATTCTATAATTCATTAGTTATAACTGATAATATAATTAAACGCAATATTTAAACGCGAATGTTAATTATAACCCGAATTTCTAATTAATAATTTGCTAATGTAATATGACAAATAATATATTATTTTCGAATTAATTTCCGTTTAATTATAAGTTTAACTGTTAATTATTGACTCTTAATCATATGGCAATAATGACATTCATAATTAATTGCCATGAATTTTCATGAGCAGCGGATGTATTATAATTATCAATTTAGCCCGTCCTTGCCTTTTTTGCAAAACTATTATTTTAATTATGACTGTAACATTTTAGCGCGGGGATAACAGTTGCCTTCTAATTTATGATAACTTTTGTATCCGCTTCAATAAACTCTAATGCTCCGAGCAAACGAAATTCATTTCATGGTACAATTGTTGTCGAGGCCAACGTCTTAACTGTGCGAACTAACGTTTAGTTAAACTCGACTTCCCCGGAGAAATTAATGTTTGTTTATTGTACGCGTGGAGAAAAAAAAATGTACGCTATTTGCGGACAGGCCGATGATTTAATTATAATTCAATTAAAGTTGATCGTAAATCGGCCAAATGCCACTCGAATTTCAATTAACCCTTTGATTTATCATATTGTCGGATTTATGGCGGAAATTTCGGGATCACCCTGTATAAGGCGTAATGATAAAGCTCATCTCCACATAATGTGTCTTGAGCATGACCATCGTTCATCTCCGGGCAAAAAGTTAATTCATTTTCAACATTTTTACGTCGATACTAGTGGAATATTACGGTTCAGGGAGTCTCCACCGAAATTCTGAAAATTAATTACATACTTCGATAAATTATCAATGTTTTCTTGATTAAATAATCGCAGTTAATTGCTGTTTATAACATAGAATTTGCAGTGTAAATGAATTGAAGAAAATTCTTGTAAACAATTTCAGTTGGTAACCTTCGCCTTGGATTTGGGTTGCCAACTTAAAATCACTTTATTCCTCGTTCAGTAATGTACTAACACGGATGGAAAAGATAAACAAAATTACTGATATTGTTAGTAAATTGGTCATATATTTGCAAAAATTGAAAAATTACTATCTTAAGTTAGTAAAAAGTAGCGGTAAGTTGACAACTGTTGTCACTTTTTGCTAACTTAAAATAGTAATTATTCAATTTTTGCAAGTATACGACCAGTTTACTAACAATGTCAGTAATTTTTATTACTGTAAATTAAATTTAAACTTTTAAACTTTATATTATATAAAATATCGTGCTCGCAATTTAAATGTTCCACTCTGATACAAGCCGTTTATGTAACGCTCCCAATAATAAATTTGTCTATTATAATTGATTATCCTTCGGAGATAGACGTCTAAATTGTGCATCAAATTATTTGAAATGGCATACATTGACGCAATACAAAACAACGAATTTTGATGGTGCCGTTAAATATTATTAATAATAATATATTTACACAAATGATTGAACTTGCTACCCATATTGTGTGTTCTATGGTTTCTAATGAATATAATATAATGTAATATGATTCTACCTAATTATTGCAAAGAAAAACCAAGTTCTAATACACAATATTCAACATATTCGTTTCAAAGAAAGACATAAAAAAATTTGACAAATTGGGAAATACATTAGGAGAATAACTTAAATTTGGATAAGAATATAATTTGAATTATCTTATATCATTTATTCTAAATTTTCTTAATTAAATTTCCCAATAAAAGTGCCAATTTTAATTAACAAGTTAATGCAATTTCGTTCGTCGCATAATTGGGAAATTAAACAATCTGTTTCATAGTATTAAACTAAACTCGGGTTTCCTACATTTTGCATAAACTGCGTCCAGCGCGCTCTGCATTAAGGCAATAAATTCAATGGCACGATGTGGCCTTTGTTCCAGCGCGACTCTCAGAAAATGAAACCGGACGAGCAATAATTGAGAAAGTAATCAAAAACTCGATCGGCTACTTTTCCAAATCTTCATGTGGGACACGCTCGATAAATCGTCCGTTCCGATCGCCCCGGACGTTTTTCATACAAAAAGTGCAATCTGAACAATGATTTCTCAATTTCCGAGCGCGAAACAAAAAGTCGCGCCGATCCTGCTTAGATTTGGCTTTCGTTCCGCAGTCCCAACTCCGGCGGTGCCCAATTTTCACCGTACCCTTTTTTCTCCCCCCCCCCCCTCCCACGGTCAAAGAGGTTGTTATAACGGCCGATAATTCAAAAATTACAATCCCCAAGCAATATTGTTTTATGAAGCCCGCGCGATGCATTAACGCATACGGAGAATTTCGACTTGTATTAAAATTTTCAATTAGCCCAAACCGTATCTGAATGTATGCAAATAGGCGACTGGTTAAACAAAAAAAAAAAAAAAAAAAATTGCGTTTCGAATCATAATGAAATTTAAATTTCCTTTATCGCTCGTAAAATTTTCGTACAAAGTTGGCATTGTCGGGCAAATTGCTTTTTTTTTCGCGAAGTAATTACCGGAATATCTGTTTTTGTAGCCGTGACTGGCTACAAGGACCACGGCGAGACGGAGAGGGCGAGCGAGAAAGAGCGAGAGAGCAGGTGCCTTTGACAGATGTTGTTGCTTCCGGTGGATAGATTGAAAACTTTATGTGGATTTGTTAATTCTTCGAGGCGTACTGATCCCCCTCTTTGATGGAACGCTTAATGGAATATATGATAATTAGACTTTGATCCCGCTAACAAATTGCCGCGCCGCTCCTTGTTCCGCGTTTAATTTACGAATTCGATGACTATAAATTTTTTTCTTAGATTTGCAAACTTTTTACCCCTTTTTCCATGCGTCTTGCAAATTAGAATAGATTTTTGCAATATCTTCAAGCGGGGGAGCATTCTTTTGATGGGGAAAATACAAATCGCTTAAAAGAGATTGAGTTGGCAATGAAAATCATTATTACAGCTCGCAATTACCCTGGTAAAAATGAAACATATATGGTCCATACATGGTCGATATATGGCAATAATTGATATAATATTCTAGCCATATATGTATTTAATAGTTTCCTTATATGGAAATCAATTATGGATTAAGGTAAAACATATGTCCATATATGAAATTGTTAAAACATATATGGACCGTATATGGACCATTTCATTTTTACAATGGTTTTTTATATTGTTATAAGGATTGACTATTAAAATAATTCTTTGATATAAAATTTAACGAGTTAATTATACGTAATAAAGAAGGTTTAAAAGGCAAATTTTAAGTATTACATATAATTTCAGATAAGGCACACGGTAAATGGGTTCATAGAACATAGATATACGAAGCTCAAATAAACAGTGCATGGGTTCGATAATAAACAGGAAATAAGCAAAGCGAAAATGGATATCTCATATTGTGTTGGTAATAGTTAATAAAACTAGTTTACTAACACTTATAAATATGTTAAACAGTTTTACACGCACACTAAAGTTTGATTTGTAATAACATTACAGTTCTCTTTATCGCGCTAAGTTGCTTAAGTATATTTGCAAAAACACACCTACTTTACAAATAGAAAATTAAATTAAAAAATATTCAATAGTACTATTCAATATATACATTACTTTTACTATCAATAAATAACAAATTATATAGTAAATACCAACGTAACAAAAATTAAATTGCCGGTATATGTCGGTGGAAAAAAGTAACGATTTTGTTACAAAGAGAAAACAAATTCAACGAAGGGGTTAATTTAATGAACTTGAATTGTAAACATTAGGTCATCAGTTGCAAACATTCGGAGGCATTAAATTCCTGAATTGGAGTGATTCTTTTTTTCTCCTCGTTTAATTCGCTCTCCTCCTCAGCATTCCTCCTGCCCTTTGTTTTCCAAATGCAAATGAGTGACCCTGCCCCCTCTGTGTGAGTACTCTCACAATGAAATCTACGACAACGAGCATCCATATTCATGCATGAGGGTGTGTGTGCACACGAGAGGTTATTAATTAACCGGAAGCCTAATCAAGGCCCGCAGTTGAATGAGTGTGGGGTCGTTGCGACGCAACACCCTTCTCTCAATATTTCCTTCCATCCTCGATACCATTACTTTCGCTCGCCAGGTGTCGCTTTGTCAAAATTCCTCCTTTTTTTCATTAAGATTTTCATTAACCACCAGTTTTTTTTCACCAACTAAACTATTAGGATGAAGGTATCTATATTACGTTCCATAGAATTGTTAAGTTTTTTTGCAATATTAAATTTTTAAAAGATACAGAAAAAAAATTATGATAGCTATAGTGATTTGGAAATAAAAAAAATTCTTAAATTTTTAAATTTACCCAGAAAAAAGTTTATCACGGAAATTAAATTTTTTTTGCTTTCTACTGATAGAGTGTATTTTATGGGCGCTAATTTGAAGTAATTTGATAGGTTTTGATTATCTAAATGGTTACTTCGGGATGATACAATATTTCCCATTCATCTCCCACACGAAACTGCTTAATCCTATTCATTCCTCTGCGCGCAATTCCAATACCACCACTAAATCTCCGCCGTTATCTCTTTAATTGCCGACGTCTCTTTATTTTACACGCATTGAAGGAGAATAAATTTTACGATCCCCGCATATACGTGTATACATCATCGCGCGTAACATAAGTCTTCCTTTCATATCACCTTACGATACACAAAGCCTTTTAATAATGATTTACACGCGCGATTATTAAAATATTACTCTATTTCTTTCCCACAATTTTTCTGTGTTCCACTGGAAACGTGAATTCGTGTCGTTACGTGATCGTTATTTATGTTTCGCCGTTTTCGATTCGCGCGCGGCCCCCATTACGTGCTGGTGAAATTAACTAAAAAAAAAAAAAAAAACCCACCCGCGAGTGCAACAATTATAAATGCAAATTTCCGCTTGTCACATCTCGCAGTCGCTTTTCTTTTTCAATTATAACATCAACGTACCGCGCTCGCACGATAAATCTAACGTGCTACGGTGCCGTTACGTAACCGAGGCATCAAATACATCATCACTTTGTAAAATCATTTAGAGAAAGTGCCAGGTTGCGCAACGCGCGTAATCAACGTAAAACGATAAATTAAATTAATCGGACGAGGAATTATTGTTTCATCATTGGATGATGGATTGGAGATTGCTGACGGGGCTGTGTATTTTTTTTTTGCACGAGGATTTCGGGAAATATATGCAGGGAAAAGAGTGATTAAAATTACTATACTGCGTAAGAAAGTTGATGGTATTTTGGTGTAGTATTTTAATGATTTTGCAGTCGAAAGAGTATAAGATTTGTAGAAATTATTACTGTTTAGTATAGTAAAAGTTAAAGGACGATTCTGGTACTTGGATACTTATATTCATATAAAAATTGGAAGTATTAGTAATCGTCTTACAATTTTTACTATACTAGACACTAATAAATTGTATAAACCTTGTACTTTTTCTGGCTGTCCCTAGGGGAAATACCATAATATGCTGAAAAATGCTGAAACGTCCTAATTTTAGCAGTTTTTCAGCATTCTTTTCCACAAGGGGTCTTTTTATTAAAATACCACAACAAAATATTTTACATCAACCACATGATACAGTATACTAATTCTTGTTCTAACTTTTTTTAATGAATTGACCTTTCGATAATTGAAACACACCCCTAATATAATATTTCGCAATTGAATTTTTATCCTCTATTTCCATCGAAAATACTTTAACCCCCATCACCAATTATACACATATTTTCACAATTACAACTGGTTACCTTTTTCTTTTTCTTCAAATAAACACGAATTAAGTTTGCCTTTATCCCCGAAGATCAAATCAGCCGTCGTTGTACCAGCGAATCCCTTTAATTGTACCCAAATTGGGTTAAATTCTAAGCTCGTCCCGTCAAATGACTACAATAATAGATGAAATTTGATCGCGCGACGCCGAGTGAATGCGAAACGTTGCTCATTTTAATTCGGGCCGCATATGCCTATCGGTGCGAGGTGACGCATGGGCAACGGCAACCCGATGGCACAACGGTGACAATACGTACGACGCGGATGGAAATGGGTAGGAGGCAAAAACCAAATGAAAAAAAAAGAAAAAGAAAAAAAAAAGAGCTTTTGTTGCCGGGCATTCCTGAGGAGAGAAGGGGACGGACCAGCGGGCAAAATGGGAAGCGGTGGGGGGGGGGGAGGAACCGCGGGGGCAACGG
>JABFPN010007079.1:0-10758 GCA_022817305.1 Leptoteleia sp. ZL-2020 | reverse complement strand
AATGCCAAACTAGTAAACTTTTTATAAAAATTAATATTTTTTTCTCTCAGTGTATTGCTAAATCAACCAAACATTTTTTTCTAATTAAACCTATTGGCGGGACTAAATTCTTTTTGCTGATTTGACCATAGTGTTTACTTGTATTTATACTAACTAAATTTTCTAGCTGCATTGACCAAATTTTTACTTGTAATAGCCGAAAATTATTTTCCGTGTGTCAAAGTAATTTCAATAATTATTGCTGTTTATTATGTAAAGATACCTGTCTACACCAAGGTCTAATTTATAGTCTTTACGATAGCTTAATATGATTCGATTAAATTAATATCATTCCAGTAATTTAAAATATATGGAATTATTTTGCGCATACATTCGGCATGCTTTCAAACTTCGCTATTTCAGCTGAATTAGAGGCTAATTTAATTGTATGCCAATTTGTTTATGAGAATAGTATATTATGATAAAATCATTAATATAATGATATTTAATTAAATTAAATTGGATCAATGTTAATATCTTCTATTTAAATGGAAATTTTCTCCAATGGAAGTTAACAAGAACTTATGCAAAATATATTATTAAAATTTGATTACATATTTCATATCGTTGTGATATCAATTTATCTTGCACGATTTGTTAAATTTTTTGATTGTATATAACATTCTAGATGAGAGATAGAATCTGTTTGTATTTTATTAAGTTCAATGGCATCTGCTGGAAAATTTCCTTCAAGTGCATAGTATAACTTAGTTTAGTGCGGTTAAAGAAGATGTGCTTTGTTGATAATTTAATATAAATAATAAAAATTATCCTATTTTCTATTATTTAATTAATTTGTATTACTAATTTACACTAACTTATTTAATTATTTGATACTTTCTCGATACAATTTTTAATATTATCTAATTAAATTTAGTATTTATATGTTAAAATTCATTCTAATGTTTATGAAAAATATTTCAATAAAGACTATTAAAGTAAATTTCTGTTCATGTGCATGTAATATCTTGAGAGACGCCCTAAGATGTCATGCTAAATTATGTTTGCATTACCCGACGTTGAAGTTGTCTGAATTAATTCAGTAACCTCTGCCTCGACAATAATTGCATCATTGTCGTCTGGTATCTCGTTTGCTTGTTCGACTCGCGTAACTACAAATGGTGTTCTGGTAACCAAATTTGCAGGAATAGTCTGCGTCGTTGTAGATGTGGACAATAACAATGTTGCATTTTTTAGCCAAGACATTTGGACCCCTGAAAAGTAATGAAATAAATAGAGTTTAAAGTGTAGCCATCTTTTGTTTTCATTCGATTTTTTTTACTAAATTTATGACAGTAAAAGAACCAGAAAAATAGCAAAAAAATGGGAAATATTCTAAAATAAATAAATGGAGCAATGTTATTTTCTTTGCAAATTATACTCGATGGGACATCGGAAGGAATTTAAAATAAATTACCCGTATCCAAATCATCTTCCTCCTTATCACTGGTATTCGAGATGGGAATAACTTCATTGCTCGGTTTTTGATGGAATGGTAAGGAAGGGCGTACTAGGCTATCAGGTTTGCATTGATCACCAACGCGACGCGTTGGTGCAGTACACTGGCAACGTCCAAACAAATCCGGAATCAAATAATCGCAATGTGTATCACTGTCCCATAATCGACAGTGGGCATGGCTATAACATACATGTCCTAATCTTGCCGCTGAAAAGTTACAAAAAAAATCTATTTAAAGGTACAAATATATAATAGTATATTATCATTATACAAATTTATAATAGTATATTATTATTAATGTTATTATTATATATTGCAAAACATAATTTGCATAATTTTAATCTGAGATATACTTACGAGGTAAGCACGTATGACGCCGAAATTGTAAATATCCTTCTCCGCATCTACATTGTCCTTCAAGGCAATCACTATGAGCTACTTTTAACGAGCACTGCTTCTTTACTAAACATTCCGAGCCCAAAAGTGAAGCTGTTGAACAGAAACATATAGTTTATGTAACTTTCAGCAAATAATAATTATTTATTTAATAACATTCAAACAATATTAACTCATCATTGATGTATGACAGTTCCAATATTGCAGTAATACTAAACAAAGCATCTAATGAAAGTACAAATATTCTGTTTACTATAAAACAATCTTATATACTGAGAGAAATTTCATAGTTTGTTTAATTATAATTATTTTTTTTGTATATTTTAAAAATAAATTTTAAAGGATTTTTACACAAAAACATTTTTGCGCATTTTTATATAACAATAAACTTTTAAAATAGCCCTGGATCGCTTTTGTTTCATTTCTCCGGCATTTCTTAAACAAAAGAGTTGTTAAGCCATAGCGAGTATCCGCGTACCCAATATGGCTTGCCTGTTATTTTTTTTAAAAAAACCATCCCTGCACACAAGTAAACGCTCGAAACGTTCTCTCATTTCAAATTGACGTTCAGAAATGTTTTCTGGTTTAAATCCAACCGTCAGTTTTTAACTCTAAAAGCTTCCCTAAAGATTATAAACGATCGCAAAGCTTAGGTAGGCCATATTGGGTACAGGTACCTTACTATGCACATGTAATATTACTCCAAGCAATATAATAATAATAATAATAGCAACTTCTAATAAATTTCTCTCATTATAGCTACAAATATTGACAAATAATTGGAATATTACAAAATATATAATGTTAACTGACATACGACGTCATAACTTGTTCCATTAAAGAGAGGGGGAGAGAGAGAAAGAAAAATGAAAGCAATTCGAGTTAATTGCTTCTGTCAAGACAATAAACGCAATTTCCTTTTTACGTCTGCGCCAACTAAGCACGGCGTTCGCCGAAGAGAAATGAGAGCTCTGAAAAATAAAAGAAGCACTCAAAGACGAGCGAACAGCGCATGTCATTCAAATTCCTTAGTTTACATCTTTTGAGCTGCAATTGCGGCACACGTAACATCCATCAAGGCGCGCTGCGAAGTTGCATGCGACAGATGTAAAATGCCCGCTTTCGCCGCGTTGAGCGTAACGCGGTAATATCATTGTCGCGTCTCATAAAGCAGGTGACTTTGAATACGCCGAGGTAAGGCCGCCGTGAAAGGACGGGAAACTGAGGAAAGAAGGATGAAGAGATACGTGCCGAAGATACCAAAGAGAGCCTTTAAACTCACACTCGAGACAACGAGTTCCATTGTATTCGGCGAAGAAGGGCTGGCACCGACAATGGCCCAAGTAGCACTGGCTATTAGGGATGCTGTCCTGGCAATCTCGGTGACTACTGCACTCGTCTCCTAATCTCAGGTATATGGCCGAAGTGTGGGTTACTCCCTGCAATCATATTAGCACAACACGATCAATTTATGCTGACCTTTCAAATTAGTACAGTTTGCTTGGCGAGCAAAAGTTGACTTTGACAAATATATATGGATACTTGTTTGTGTCGAATAAAATACTTTTTGCGTTGAATATTATTGGACTTATGAATTGTGAAAATATTTTAAACGACTCTGATAAAAATTAAACATATATGGTCCATATACGTTTTTAGAGTTTCATATGAGAATAAAAATGATACATATATGTTCTTTCTTAATTCATGTATGGCCATACACGATAATATATAGTCGATATATAGCAGTAATTGATATCTATATATTGTTTCAATCATTTCCTTATATTGAAATCGATTATGACCATATATCAACCATATATAACATCATATAAGGCTGTGGATCACATATGTTTCAGATTATAATAAAAGTACAATTCGTGTTACACAAATTTTACATTTTCTTCAACTTATTCCACGCCAATGTATGTCATTGAATAATCTTCAAAATATACTTCGAATGTAAAACGCATTGAAATCTGTATGAAAGGTTTGAAATTTAGATCGTAGAACTTTAAAGCTGATGCATCTGCACATACTGCACTGTTCACATTTTTAACAGAGAAAAAAAAATGGAGTATATTTCTTATGTGGCATACATTTTAAGTAAGTTTTACGATAATTAATATTGTATCGCAAGATATCCAAACATTACTCTTTTAAGTTCTTTGGCTCTTATTCAACAGCTAATGAATCAAGTGACCTGAAGCAGTCCGTACAATAAGGTTTGAAATGTTTATAAAGCGTTCCCTTAACAATGGCAAATAGAATAAAGTTAGTAAAAACGAAATAACGAACAACTCGTTGAACACATACATTTTTTCATTCCTCAACAATATTCTTCATTTTGTATTGTCGATTCTAAGAGGCGATGGTTTTTGAAAAAAACCATAAATCAAAACTAAATTTTTGAAAATAGGTTAAAGATCGAAATACCTCCAGAAATATAATGTCTTTATTCAGTCTTTTATAAGGATATTGAAAACAACATATCATAGTCTAAATTCTACAAAAATGTCCCGTTTTATAAGGTGATTATTTTATAAAATCATATACAATAGCAACACTTCATACATTTAACGAGTTTATTTAAAATAAGTCATTAAAATTTTAAAAGTAACAGGTGTAACTTAAACGTTATATTTATACCGAAAACAGAAATATTTCTCTTTAAAATAGTAATTATTATTGAAAAATTATTTATTAAATTACCAAACGTTTTGTTTTGTCTATTTCACCTAATTGACGGAAAATTCATTTAATAAGATTACACATCAAAGTCAGTATAGACCTAATAAATCACGTTCATTTTGATCGTAGAATAGATTACCATTGAATTATAAGCTTTTAAATAGATCTAAATTGATTTTAGCCCTTGTAAACAATTATCCCTTATTAAGAATTTAATTGACAATAATTTTGTTGTACAATCACGACGTTAGCTTACACTTGTTCATTTAATTACACAATGGATTATATACTCAACTGCATCAATTGAATTAGTTGTTCCTTTCTATACGCACTTTGAATTGAAACCTTTTAATTTTAATTTGATATTATTTGATGATAGCCACGAAAAACTACAGTCACTTATATTTTATAAAATTATTGATTTGGTGATCAATATCTAAATCACTTGAAATTCGTTATCACAGAGATCTTTACGATATTTGTAATATACATCCGATGTTATAATATTTACTATAACTGTCCTGTGACCTACTTCCTTGTTCAATGATTACAGATTCAAGTATCTCTTTTTCTAAAATAACCGTGAGAAACATTCAGCTACCGTTTTTTCCATAATTATCCTCTGACAATGAAACTTTGTCTTATGTATTAAAATTAACGTTTATCAATAAACACGTATCACTTGTCCGGTAAAAACGATCTCGCCGTTTAGATCAAAAATCAATTTATTTAAATTTCATAAGAAAAGAGGGGAAAATTCTCGTTTTGAAAAGCTCATTTTTCACTTTAGCGCGTTAATATAGCCGAACATCAATCATCGATCTTTTAATTTTCTCGCTCCTTTTTCCACGCGCATAAATTATATGGTCTCATTTCATTTGAGTCGCAAGAATTCTTGAAATTCGATTCAATCAAAGTCCATTTACACGCGCGTACGACTCACAAATCCCCTCGTTGACGGCAATTCGTGTGATGTCAATAATTTCGGCTTGTTATTGGTACGATTCGAAAAAAGGAACAATTTGGATGGTCCGGCAAAACGATGTTCGTAATTAAATTATACTGTACGAAAGGTGTCATACAAATATATAGTTGCGCCCATAAGTGCATCATTGCTCATCCGCCAGTGCATCGACACGTACATGTGCTCTGCGGTGAACTGCGTCCTACAACGGATTAAAGGTCCGTCCGAGACTGATTTACGAGCCATGCTTGAATTATCCATTTATTCGCCGCGAGATCGTTCTAATGACATCGCCCTGTCTGCAGTCTGTTAAATCTCCACAAAATCTCATAGAGGTAAAAAAGGATAAGGCAAGGCCTTATCCTATAACACAAAAATAATCAAATCCTGATTGTTTATTACCACGAGAAACAAAATAGAATATTAAGATAAAAATTTATACAAGAGGAAATATTAAAAATGTTTTGTTATTACCATTATGAATTAAAAAACTACGTAGAAAAGACATGAAATCAGTAAAGACATAATTATATTTTGAAATGATTACTTCAGTTTTAATTTAAATTTATTTCCATAATATAGACATTATAGCTATTACTTTTTTCATGTAAAATAAAAGTTAATCTTTATTTATTAATTAACTTAACTTTTAAAATTTTAATGTTCTATGCAAATTTAAAATTTCAATTTTTATTGGGGCATAAATATGTTTACAGAGACATTCCTCATTAATTACACTATCTTTTCTTCTTCCTAATCTAGTACGTTCTTCTCAGTATTTCCAAAGTAAACCTACTTTTTATTAAAGATGAAATCTTAAAAATTGTAGGTGTTCGTTTTACAATCCAGAATATCTAATTTATTTACATAAAGATATACCATTCTCAACACTGCGAACTTATTAGGTTTCTTATCTAGACTCGTCCATCGGTATCTAAGCGTCAGTAAAGATTTTGCAGCAAGACAGATTTGCTAAATTATTACCCTATGAAGAATTGATAGCGATAGTAGTTATTTGCCATTAGGCAAAAACAGTTAGGAATACCAACTTTTAATGCTAAACGCGGTAGCCGCTTTTATTGCGTTTGTTATTTTTTTAAATGAAATATTCCCTCGTGTTTTAATATAACTAATTGAAAAACCCACACCGAGCGATACATTTAAAAACAGTAATTTTACGGCTTTTATGATAAGCTCATTTCACATTTCCGTTATTGCACTTTTCTTCCCTTTACGTCCTATACTCAGAAAAAGAAATAGTAAAATCGACTACATATCCCAACAGAACAATGGTAGATTGAAATTAGAAGTTAGATGTATAATCTGGTGAAACATTTCAGTGTATTTTGCATATAATTTCTGCCATCAATCTATTATTATTCCGATTAAATCTGCACGTAAAGAACAAGTTTTATATATTATAATTTATACTTGGACAAATCAAAAACTATAGTTGCGAGAACTTATTCAATTGCAACTTATTGTTTCAGTTGGTTTTTTTTTTTTTTTTGAAACATCATGTAATTTAGTTGGAATAACTAATATCTCTTAATTGTGTTCAAACAAATTATTTAATTGATATAGAAACAAAACACAATCATTGCATTCAAGGCTATCGACAAAAAGTATTTAACTTGAGTAATGTAAACAAAACGGTCAGTGTGTTTTTTTTTTTTCGTGACAAGTGCAACGTCGGGGTTCTGCTGAATTTAAAGGTAAGAACAGAAATATTCATAATGCATTTATTTATAAAATTTCATACAAATTAGAATGAAGTTTAATAAACTTTAACAATTGAAAAAGTATAATCTTAAATGCATGCCCAATTTGCTAACCAAATTCAGTAATTTATTCGAAGATTCTTGTATTATTACACTGAGAAAAAAGATATGTCCCAAATTATCGAGAATATATTGGAAAAGTAATTATTTATACCATGCAATAAATATTAGTAGAAATGTACAACAAATTGCTTTGATAATTATCATTTTTACTATTTTTAATAGCAAAAATGTTCACTCTTCAGAGACTTCCTTAAATGTATATATACTGTTTTCAATTTTACTATTACTTTATCAGTGTATCAATACATTTTTCTCGGTGTACTAACAAATACCCGCGATATCAATATTGTTGCAAATGTGATCGCATCCGTATGAGAATATTTCGCAACAATTTTGATCGCGTCCTATTGACAAATGAAGATACGAAGGTCGGGTTGAAATAGTACCGAACAATTGACGAAAAGTGGGCAACGTGTTTTTTTTACGGCCACTCGTTAACCGAGCCGTGAGTGAACTCAACCGAGACACACTCGAATTTACATCTGCAACTGCAAAAGCCCACCCCATAAAGCATACCCGAGCGGTCGAATAAAGGCAAAAGGCACGGACTGCAAATTGCCCGCAAGCAGGCATGCGCGCATTCTTGGCAAATCGGCGCCGCAATTGTACTTTGGCGCGTATTATATTAACACGCGCAATTGCACTTGGACCCCGGTGTGACCCCGTGCCGATTCCGCGGACCGGGATTGCCCTCGCACTTGCGTTTACTCGCCGCATATGGTCTCTGCGCGGCGCTAATCGCTTCCCGGTTTCTCACGATCTGCAAACAATGTGAACTGTTGGCGCGAGCGCCTAACCGAACGCAGGAGAGGAGAAAGACGAGCGGGCGAAGGACTGGCAGGGCCGCGGACGCGCGCGCGATATGACATCCGCAATACCTACGCCAACTCGTACTCTCCTTTTTTTTTTTTCCTTTTTTCCCAAGAAATAAGTCGTGCACGGTCAATTACGACTTTAATGCGGGGCTTATGCGATACACGTTCGGATATAAATTTTGATTCGCGGAGTATAAATGTTTCTTCTTTTTTATTATTCTCGTCATTTCTTTACAGTTAGGAACGGCTTCTAATTTTGTTTTACGACCATGGAAATTTTGTACAAGAGATATTTCTTTTTTTTTTCTATTTAACGCTTTATTGTAGATATTTGTTTTTGTCGATTAATATTTCACACGAAAATTTTGTTGTAATAAAATTAAAATTATTATTGCTAATGATTTCGGATAAAATTGATAAGCTGACCGTGACATTCTTTTTGTTATACACTCTTAAAGTATTTGTATGTGTGAAAAAAACTTGTTTGTTATGAAATAATTGTACATTCAAAGACGTGTGAAAATGTTTTGATTAATAATGCGCGTTGATTTAGATGCATAAACGAGAAAATGCTCTTGTACATTTTAAAGCGAACTTTTCTTCGCCTTCGTGCTTCTTCGTCTTCCTTTTTCGCGATGTCAGTCGTTGCTTCAAGTGTCGGGAGTTGTTGCACGTCAACGCATCGCGTAGAGGGACGTCGTCGCGCGAGGGATTAGACGAAAAGAACATAAGCGCCGGGGTCTCCAACTTTCTCACCGCTCCGGAATTTCTTTGTTAATGGGCGACGATAATTTGAATCGAGAAAAAAGCAACGACGACGAAGAAATCATTTTTCCTACCGCCGCTGTAAACACGTGGAAAATGCAGCAATTTCGTCGTTATTTCCGGGATAATTAACCTCTCATCAGTAGAGTGCAAAAATGTTATAAGGCCAATAGACACTGTGAGGACTTTTCCTTCTCACTTCAGTGCAACGAAGAATTACAAGAGACTTTTTAGAATGACAACGGGGAAAGAACAATTTTCATTTACTCTCAACAACTTTTGTTTTCTTCTTCGTAGATAAATAAGTCATTTAGTTAATTAAATTTAAGTAAATATAGAATGAAAAGAATAATTAAATGGAAAATAATAAAATCAAAGACAAGTTTTTAGATATGCTATTTTAATGTTCAATGCGCTATCGATCGATAGATCATACTGCACATAGAAACCTGCAAAGTAGCATCCAAAGATTACGTGGATTTGTATTACATTTTTACATTATATAATCAGTAGTATGTAAAAAACATTTTTTCTCACCTAGTATTGTATCATTGAATATAAAAATTTTTATTAAAATAATAATTATTATATTTATAATATTTTTAATACTTTTCGTGTTATACATAAAATATAATATAATATTACTTGATAAAAATAGTACATTTATTAATTATTACATTATTTTATTTATATTTTACACAGTTCAAATGTAATTCTCATTGCATGACTAAAACAAACGAGAATTTTGAACAGGATTTTCTATGTTTATAAACATAACAAAAACTTGTTATAACAAGTGATGAAAATTTAACTAGTAAACAAGGCATTCTTCACGTGTTTACAAACGAGTTAAAAATTTAAAATATTGGTCGTATTGTTGAATAAAAACGCATTGAACGTCACGCAAGAGAGACTATTAAAAATACAGTGTGTTTAGAAAACGAGCATTGATCGATTGGTGATGTTGCCTCGAGCTTAGGATAAAGATTTCAAAATCGCTATTTGACATACGAAAGTTAGAATGTAACAGTCAAATATTGTTCATTTTTTTTAAAATATTGTTCAATAAATGACAATTAAATTATCCATATTTTTAAATAAAGCTGTATTATATTTTGAATCAAATTAAGAAAAACTTTATTTAAACTATGCAAACTGATATGTTACGGATATTAGATAACTACGAGCTTTAAAGTTTATAAAAAAAGTTAATTCGGTAGTCACTTTACACATGTCAATCAACTTCTTTCATTTGTCGTATCGTTTGCAAAAAAAATTGCAATGTGTATTAGAATTACAACACAACAGAAGGTAGCAGTCTTATTCTCATCAAGCAAGTTACTCATATGAAATTCATACCATTAACCGCACTTAACGGGACGTCTTGGCCCTTTTTTTATCCGCCGTTGGTTTCACTAGGAATTTTTTATATATAACAGTTAGTATAAAAAGCATACACGAACAGTAGTGAAATGTTAATGTTTCTTAACTTACAAAATCTATACGTAATTTTAATTGTTTTTAGTTGTAAAAATATTTATATTGTCATGTACAAAATTTAAACTAAAATAAACGATTTAGGGAAAGATATAAAAAAGAAATAAATTCGATTAAAAAGTATACACAAACATTATTTTTAGGAAAAAAGTTATTGTTTTTACACTCACAAAACTGTCTATTTAAGAGTAATAGAATCTTCTTATATTAAATAGGGATTCCATTCAATATATGGACAAAACTAAATTCTATTTATAATAAGAATACATTATTCTTACAAAGCATATA
>JABFPN010007078.1:0-10759 GCA_022817305.1 Leptoteleia sp. ZL-2020 | reverse complement strand
TGTGTGTTTGAGTATGCGTGACTGTGTGCGTGTGTACACTGAGGAAAAGTTTGTCATTCCACTGCTTTTATTGGATATGCCAATACCTCAACTATACCCAGTGAAATGTTTTGATAGTAACTGATGAGAATTTTTCCTGAAAACAATTTGCACTTTGTGGGGGTATAAATTTGATTCTCGATGTCGAATAAATTTCACTGAGTTAACATTAAATTTGTTCAACATTAAATTAACCCTGTTTCGACGTTAATTCAATAATGAATATAACAACATTGTTGGTAATAACTTAATTTTATTAAAAATTCATTCGATATTGATGGAAAGTTAGCTGTAATATTATTATTGCTGATGTTGCTAATGGACTAAGATGATATCTGCCTCATGTTCTGCAACAAGGGCAACTTATTACATGTGGGGAAATAGCAGTAATAATGCGCACTGAGAGAAAAATGTTTAAAAAAATTGAAATTTTTAGTTTGTATTTTGAGGGTATGAAGGACAATATTGCATAAAGTATAATCAAAAATTGTACAATGTATTCATAAATTTGTAAAAATAAAATCATAATATTTACGTATTTTGTAAATACATTTTATAATTTTTGATTGTACTTTTTTAGCTTTGTCCTTAATGTCCTTAAAATACAGAAAAAGATTGCAGTTTTTCCAACAATTTTTCTCTCAATGTAACTGAACAAGAGTGCACTGAGAGAAATATATGAGTATATTTTACTAAGTGTTTTCGTAAAGTTGTGATATATTATCTTTCTTTTAAATAAATACTAATACTATTTCATATATTACGAATTTTTTATTATTAATTACCAAGATCTTGGTAATTCGTAATATATGAATTCGTAATATATGAAATAATATTAGTATTTATTTAAAAGAAAGATAACATATCACAACTTCACGAAAACACTTAGTAAAATATACCCATATATTTCTCTCAGTGTGGTAGGTGTTGTTATTACTATCATCATATAGCAATTAAAGTGCAAAATATAAGAAATGTCTTATTTTTCTGCTGATCAATGATTAATTTTCCTTAATGATCTTTCACAGATAAAAATAATGCATCTCTTGATTACTAGGAAAAATTCCAAGATCAATTTTATGTCTGACGGTGTGTATGATCTTAAGCAAGCATAGAAATTGCACTGAGAAAAGTTTTACTTTTTGCGGGGAATAGAGCCGACGGCATTATTCAAAATAAACAAATATTTCGGCGAATTCAGTAGCTGTACAGCTGCAGGCAGAATTCTAAAATATAAAATCGAATACCCGGTCTTTATAAATTTTGCATTTATATCTAACAGAGATAATTATTAATAATAAATTGAGTTATAATAAAGATTTGAACACAAGTCTTACAGATGTAAGTTAATTATTAATATTGATATAAATTTATGCCTGGGTAGTAAAAATAAAATATATATGGTCCATATGGGTTTCATTTTTAAAAATTATAGTATTTAATTTTTATTTTCTTTTTAATTATTATAGTTACGTAACTTTTCTTTTGCATCGGGTTAAGGGGGGGGGGGGAATTTTTAGGAATAGCTCGAAAGGCACGGGTTCGATTTCGTATTTGCAAATACCGTCTGAATGCTTATTGATAGCGCCGTTTCGATTCAATTTGAATGATTCGTGGGATGTTAAATTGCGACTATCGATTTCAATATCGATTTGCAGTGATAGGGTTGATTTTCCGGGGTCGCCAAATCCCTTTTCTCAGTGGGAATGATTTATGTATTTACCTGTCACAAATTCACGAACGCGAATAGCGTGTCTGTTTAGCTGAAAGCACTACTATGCATTTAAACTATATTAACCAATTTTGCATCCTTCTGCAAACACAGGCATTTACAGCTTTTGACGATTTATTTTAGGATGACTTGCGGCCTTTTTTTTTTAGATAAATAGAAATTTTATATTTTATACAAGTTTTTTTTTTCTTCACGATACTTTGTCCATAGGCATTACATAAAGAGGATGACGCTTGAATGATATAGTTGCTCAAGATGTGATATGATATGATGTGATGAAAATGAGATCAGGTGATATGATCTGAAGATTTTATTTCTGTTTTAGGTTTTAAGAAACTATAAATATATAGGGATATATTATGACATGATGCATAATAATTCCGCACATTTTAAAACCAATATATATATTTATATAATTCTAGTGACTTGACATAGTGTAGATTTTATATTCTATAAATAATATATAATTGAAAAAGTTGCAACTTGGAATAATTGATTGAAAATTTTGTGAATTAATTTTGGAAATTATTGGAATCGGTTTGTCTATCCGGTTATCCAGGCTATTTCCAAAAACATTATTTACTCAGAATATACGACGAAAGATACCATTTCTATAGGTTTGTAAATTAGTTGAACATTTTTTATCAATTTCAGATTCTTTTATTGTATTTTCACAAGGGATATTATTAGAAATGTAATTATGAGAAGAAGATAACTTGCTCTTTCAGACCTTTTACAGAAATTGTCAACAAGTTATTTTCACTAGAGTATCAATGATACAAATATTTCAGCCGTAGGTGTTTAAGTGTTCTCTTTTTTAGTTTACGACAAGTTGTGCTCAATTAGTTGATCGAACATTATCAGCTATAATTAGCGTATAATACTTCGATAGAAAAAGTTGATTGGAGTCGTACGATTATCCGGGCGAGTTTTCGGTTGGCATTATACATCGTGCGGATCGATTTTTCGTTCTGGAATCCAAAGTTGGCGTTGATTAGATCGCTATAGTTTAATGGCTTTTGTTTAAGAAACAACTGTGTTCAATATAACACGGTTAATTATATCATTTCATGAGTCAAAGTTCGCGAATGAAGAATGCGACTACTGTTCTTTACGTTTTGTCCGTTAAAGTAACGAAAATGCTGACATTTCCATTCCACCATTTCGTTAATCGATGTCTCGATTGCAAAATTTCATTGATTTTTCATATTTGTATAAAATTTGCACATTTTTATCAGCTTGACTTTGCGCGAGTTTATAGTAGACGCAAAAAAAAATAGTGAAAGAAAACTGCCCTGTTTCCGTCCCGTTTAGAAGATGGAAACTGGCTGATTATAGACGAGGATGGGAACTACCCGCCCAAGGGAGGAAAACGACTAGTTTTCGTCCGTGTCTATTAAAGCTGATCACCTATTTCTAAACCGAACGGTAGGTTAGAAATTTAGGTGTTACTTCATAAATATCCGGGATTGTGATCATTCTTAGCCCCTCTCACACTCACACTAAAGTTTGACAAAGACCAATGTCATTCCAGGTTGCAGAGTAGTAGAGTGATGGTCAAGAGCGTGACTGGTAACTGTAAGGTCTCGGGTTCTATTCTCAATGAAGACATTTTTCAAATATTTTTTAAAATATATTTTGTAAACTATATCATCGTATTATAAAAAAAAAGTACTATAAATGCTCACATATCATTGAGTTGTGATAAAATATAGTAGCAACCACTAATAAATTTCTCCCGGTGTACATTATATATATATCGTATAATACGGTATTATACTAATTTATCGTAAATTATCTTGATATAATTTTGCTTTAATAATGGATTAATATATAAACCTGCAAATTGTTAATGGTGAATTAGTAATTGATTAACAATATAATAGCGAATTTGCAAATAATGTATATTATACTGTTCAATCATTTATGACCGGGTTTTATTAATATAATAGGGTTTAAGTAATAGCAACGTTCATGCTCATTTACTTTGAAATCCTATTAAACCATTTTCGAAATCGAAACGTCGTCAGAATATTATGTTATTACGTGCGATAAACTGTCCGCGAAAGCGTTTTCGCTTATAAATTTGACGAGATTACATTTGCTAAAGAAGTTACATCCAGCTTTGTACGTCAACTTAGATTACGCTTGCTTAAATCTCTTTTTTTATTTAAGAACGGAAACGGTAATTTGAATATATATATATATAAAATGGTGATTTTAGTGGAAATGAATTTAGATTACGTTACTTTGTGAATCAGAAGACACATTTAAAAAGTATTTGATTAAATTATTTATAAATTGAAAATTAACTATATATTATGAAGATATTTTCTCTAATGTATTATTTTTAATATATTTATTACAGATATTTATCAAATATAATTATAAATTGTTTTTAATTGATTCGTTAACGCAAACAGCATTTTTTAGTTTAGGTGTATAAAAAATTATTCGTATACATTGTAAAGAAAGGATTAACAAAAAGATATAAACAAAAAATTTTTCATTATCGCAACAAATTTTCCTATAAGTGCTTACTTTAATATTAATTTTTAATGCAGGTGAAAATAAAAACATGAAATGATAATACTTTTTGCACGAAAAATGCTCATCTGATAAACGGGAAAAAAAACATTTGTTACGCATTTGCTTCCGCCTAAAAATAAAGAAAATCAATTATTTTAAAATCGAACTCTGCTGCATTATTCGCCGGGACAAAGGTTAGGCAAATGTTTTATTGACAATTTAAGAACGAGAGTAATCGAACAACAAACGATTTTTTTATGGATTTGATCCACAATGTAAAGGGTAGCATCGTGACGAGGCAAGATAAACTTTTTATTTAAACTTATTGCAAATCCAACTTTTTGAATTTTTGTTATTATAACTTTCAAGTGGTTATAATTTTCAATTTCTCTGCAATTATATTGAACTTGTTAAGTTTATAATAGATTCCTTAATTCTCAATTCATCAGCAGGTGCCTACATTGAGAAAAAGAAATTTTTAATATTAAGAATAAGAAATGGAAGTAATTGGACTTTTTTAAGTCTATTTGATAAATGTAATTAAATATAGTTCATTATTAAAATATACGATGTAATATTTCTCAATTTACTTTGACAATTATAGTTTTTACATAAATATAAAAATTTCGTAATAATACCCAGGTAAAACTAAAACATATATGATCCATATGTGAATATACATGATTGATATATGGCAATAATTGATATAATATTCTAGCTATATATAACTTCAATAATTTCCTTAGATTGAAATCGGTTAATAACCTACATGGCCATATATGTTTCATTTTTACTAGGGAAATTATTGTATATTTCATAGGTATTTATTTCACTTCTCTTTAAAGGTTTTCAATGCTTTCTTTATTCAGCTTTATTCAGTAATTTTCAGCATATTATTTTTGCAAGAAAACCTATAGCATAAATGATACAGTTTGAGATTCGTACGTTGAAGCTGAAGAAATTTAATGTGAGTTTACAGAGAAGTGAAAAGAAAGTAGAAATAAATTGCGTGGATTATTGGAACGAAAATTAAACCCATTGCCCAAAGCACGGGCAATGTAATGCACAAAAAGTAGGCCAACTAACAATTAGATGTACTTTTCCGCCGAAAACTTCTTTTGCAAGATGCACGACGATATTTCTTCGGGCAATGGTTCCTCAAGGAACCAAGCTACTCCGATGAGTCGTTCAAAGCCTGTATGTTAGATGGGGTTTCGTATTATTTTTGGACAGAAAAATATTTGGATCAATTCTCTGAAATTGAAAGATAACGAAGCGAACCATAAAATTTGTTAATAAGAGAAAGAAATATTTTAAAATAACACTCGTGTTATTTTATACATTTTAATTATTGTATAAAATTTAAAAAGCTTAAAGTAATTTTTAAGACGTTATTAAACAAACACAAAACATTTTATTTGTAACGTGTAGAAAAATCTAAAAAAGTTATTTATAAAAGATAGTTAAAGTGAAAGAAATTGTACGAGTATTATAATTCCTCTGATATTGAGATAAACATAAATCATAAGAAGGAACAACATGAATCTATATTGGCTTCCATTTTATTTCAATATTTGACAATATTGTGTTTGGACGTTTGGACTTTCTCACGTTGACGCCTACATAAATATATACATACATACACACATACATTGTCCCATTTTTAATTTGACTCGTTTTGCGATTAATTACAGGTGTACTAAGTAAGAAGAAAAAAAATAATGTCGCATAATTTACAACCCTTCGCATTGTACATCCTTCTACGAGTATATTTATTCATTTATTACCTCGAAGAATAATTTATTTCTTTTCATACAAATTGTGTCTATAGATCCTTTTAGATAAAAACTCTCGGCGTCTTTACATGAGACAGCTTTGCAACTGAAATATTCTTCCCAATTTCATATTTTCAAGGATGTGACACGTATCCAATGTAATGCATACTTAATGTCGGAACCGATATCACTCGTCGTAAAGAATCGCCACGTTGACGTTATCTACGAGAGCGGGGCAACAAATAATTTCAATATTCAATATTGGCCAATCATAAAATTCATTTTTGTTAAAAGAAGTCTCTAAACAAACTTGAATTACTATTCGGCAAAAATTGGAAACGGTAGAGAAATTGTTTCGTCAATTTTTCGCGAAACGAATTGCAATCTGGGTGGTCGCGCAAACATGGTCCCTTCTTTTTTTTTTGTCAGCCGTAATATTATTGCGACGGAAAATTTTTCGTATAAATGTAAAGTGACAAGCGATATTAACCGACTATCTAGTTGTATTGACATTTGCCCGTAATTCCCAAAATAATGTTTCGATTGTCCGGCTCTTTTTGCAATAATATGCGTATGACGGTTAACCTTCCGTCGGTCGCGCCTAAAATATAACGCGAGCGGTCGCGCGTGTACTCTGTACACCGCTCTTGTATTTCTACAGTTGATCAAATAAAAGACGAAATAATCGCATTTTTCATTATGGGAAAGTGTTTTTCAATAAATAGAATAACTTTTAATAAAATAAAATAAATAATAAAAATCATCGTCCGTGTACTCAGTACACGACGCGACCGACGGAAGGTTAATCAAAGTAACAAATAAACTTAAGCTATAAATGTGTATAAAATTAAACAAATTAAAGAAGGTAAATAATAGGATGTAACTAAAGCATTGGACTTTTTAATTGATAAAGATTATTAATGACAAGTTTTTTTCTTGGCTCTGTGAAACCAAGTGGTTTCAGAAAAAAAGTTTCAATTTTTCATGTGGCGCTATCTATTAGTATTTCACTTTTACATCATCCATTATTTTGCTCATTAATTAATTTTCAAATGCGCTCTCACCACCACTAATATTCCCCGAGCATTATTTTTATCGACTAATAAAATTCGAAAATTCGATGATAATTTACTTTCCTAATTCTTTAAACCACCCCTTTCCAAAAATAATTCAATTTCATTTACCAAGGCCATATCTTCTTAATCGACTGCAACGTCAAGCTTATAATTCGGGTCGTAAAATGTCCGTACCATCCTATCGCATTTGACAATAAAAATAGTCAATCGTACAATCGTAATAAAACTAGCAAAATGTTACAATTGAAAGTTTTACCATTCAGAACATCAGTTTTATAGTCTAATTTTCTTTCTCGATTGTAACATCCCCGTACCCATTATTTTCGCAATTCACATTCGCAAGTACTTTTCCCCCATACTGACAGTTTATTTCGAAGCTGCATTGTTATTTAGTCGCTTGAAGAAAACTTGAGTTAGTTGAGTGTCGATGAACAGAATGTCGATTGAATATTAAATTGATGTAATGTGCATCGTATATATAAATATATTTAATATTAAAGTAATTTTTATCTTAATTCGTTGTTGATTTAATGTCACAATTTTCTTTAATCCAATTTTTTAATCGATACCACTTCCAAACTTTTATTAACATTATTACAATATTTTCAACAATTCAATGTAAATTCTACGTTTGCTAAAGGGAAATTTTCATTTTTTTTATTACACGCAGAAAGCAGTTGCAACAAAAATTACTATACTGTATATCAACATCGACGTAAAATCATTTCATG
Organism: Leptoteleia sp. ZL-2020; assembly: GCA_022817305.1. Classification (NCBI taxonomy): domain Eukaryota; kingdom Metazoa; phylum Arthropoda; class Insecta; order Hymenoptera; family Scelionidae; genus Leptoteleia; species Leptoteleia sp. ZL-2020. Next base: position 2,877 of record JABFPN010007078.1, on the reverse strand, counting down.
AATTATTTCCTTAGTACAAATGAAACATATGTGGTCCATATGTGTTTTAATAATTTCAGATAAGAACATACAAGATTCATATGTAGCCTTATATATGGCCATCTATGGAGTAAGAAAAAAAATATATATTTCTTTATTTTATTATACGAAATTGTTAACATATATCTGGACCATATATGTTTCGTTTTTACTAGGGTATTGTTAGGCAACTGTTAAAGTATTGGTAAATGTCACAAAATGTTTTAAACAGTAATAAGTTTTATAAATCTTGTATTCTCAGTTTTCTTTTGTTTTGTTTTGTTTTTTTTTGTTTGTTTGTTTTTTTTTTTAATATCACAACTAAATGTTTTGCTTCAGCGTTGTCGTACAATACAGTAATTTTTGTTGTACCTTTTTTCTACGCGTAGACGAAAGTTTAGTTTTAAGATTTATGAAAAGAAAGGATATTCGTTTGATCGACGTCAGCTCCACGTCTTCATTAAAGTTAATTCAACATTTTCCAAAACTATTATTCACTCCTTCCAGTTGACACCAATTCAACATAAATTCCACATTTGTTCCAACTTTTTCATCAATTTTCATTCATCGTACTTTTAAAGTTAACTGAACATTTTAATCGAAATTTCTTCAATGCTGTTTGATACGTTTGCATCAGCCGAGGGTTTAACGCGAAAGTTACTTATAAATTTAAAAAAAAAGAAAGAAGAAACGAGAGAGAGAAGATGTTTAGTTGTTGTCCTTCATCGATCTGTTTTCATCTCGGCTAAAATTACATGAAAGCGATATCGGCGAGTTTTGATTAAAGTCTACTGATAGACCTCGGACCTATTCTGTGTCATCGATTGCAACTTCCTTAACTTCCTAATTGGTTAATAAAGGACCCGCCGATTCCGATAGAGCTCGATAAAAATTAGCTGAATAGGGCGGCTGAATAATGCTCCCAGCATGATGATTACGAGCGCTTGCTTTGCGAACGCGTGCGCGATCGATAATCGAGCGCTCATTTCGCGCTACGAGACATCCTCTTTAGCGGAGTCTATATGTCAGTCTCGGTGACGTCAGACCTCTTTCTTAAGGCGTTTCTCCGCCTTGAACAACTTTTAACTCGTCGAATAACGCGCGATTTTGCAAAATTCATCCGCACATACACACACACACACACACACACACACACACACACACACCCTCTTACCGGGACGAGTCTTTGCCAATCGGCAAAGTTTTATCGAGTTCGATGACTGATTTTCGCTAATATCGCACACGTTCACTTGGCTTGTAAACTTTCCTCAAACGTGTTTGATGAGCGAAATTGAGCCGTATTACCAAACCATTTAGACAATGATTTATAATAAACTAATGTTTTATTGTTAATTCGTTACTTGAAATAATCATTACAACTTATTTCATAAATATAAAAAGTAATTTCGTTTTGAATGAAAAGTGCCATTTTTCTGAAACTCCGTAGAGCTTAAAACGGCCATTTACGCCCGTGGTGACGAAATTAAATATTTCTAACATCTTTTACAGATTTCATTCGTATTGCAACACACCTTTTTAGTCGACGCCAAATTTGAATTGTTTTCCGAACTTATGGTCCGGCGTAAATTCAAACAAGTTCTTGTTGAAAAAAATTTGCAAAGTAGAAAATTTATTTAGGAAGTTACTGTCGCGCAACTTTTATTTCCCTTTTAAACGAAGGACTTCCAAATGGAATTAAAAACGAACCGAATGCAAAGTTTTCCTGTACACTTTTTATTTCTCCAACGTTCCAATTGTTTGTAAAGAAATTTCGTCACAGCCAAACGGTTCCCAGTTTTAGATTTTTTTTTTTCTTTCTTTTATTGCGTTTCAATCCTTTATTAACCGAGGGTGAATCTCTATCGAGTTTTAGCTGTTTAGCAGCAGCATTCTCGCGCAGTTGCCGCGCAATCGACACATGTTACATATCTGTAACACGTGCAAAAAATAGATAACCGCGTTATATATCATGCGAGATAAAAGAGCGCGCCGATCACAGCGCGATTTACGGGCTTCGAAGTCACTTTTAGTACGAGTGTTGCGGCGCGGGGCAAGATGGCGCTAATGTATCGAAATTATAAACAAAAGCCCGTCCCGAGATGGTTTATGCCACCTCCCCAACCGGATTGTCCGTAATATTGCAGCGTTGTAGACGCGATGTTTAACCCGAGCATGACAATGGTTACGTCATTATTATTATCATGACATTCTGGGTGGAATAGCGGAAACTTGGATGCTTCTGTGTACGCACGGCATTGTTTCTTGCAAGTACGGTCGCGAGGGGTTGATTATCCTGGGCGAAACGGAAAGACTCGGATTATGAGGGCAAATATCGAGGGCGTACTCTCTTTCGTTATCGTAAATTGACGAGACATTTAATTTTCGCTTTTGAAATTTATGAACCGAAATTGTGGAAGATTTTAAAGTCAATGTGGGAAATTTGAATTCACGTCTAATTGTCATGTTCAATTTAAGTGGAATGAAAGTTATTGGAGGGTTAAAATTGAGGTTTTTTTTTGCCATACGAGCAATTGATTTGCCTGGGATAATAGGTGTGGATATTAGAAATACTGCCACAGTGATAGTACGAGTAGGATATAAATTTTATTAATTAAACAAGTATAGATGGTTATTCTAAAATCATTTTAATTTAAAAATATAAAATTATGATTTCGTTGGGTCATAAATTTGTATTTTCATTATTATATGTTTTATTTTTTCATTTACGTCCCTACACTGAGAAAAAAGTTGGGATAAAAATTATTATACTAAATGTAAAAATGGGGACAAATTACAATTCTTGCAATATTTAAAATACATTTTGAAAGAGATTATCAGTATTGTACAAGTTACTATGAT
>JABFPN010007077.1:0-10759 GCA_022817305.1 Leptoteleia sp. ZL-2020 | reverse complement strand
TATGGAAAAACTAAGTATATGTAATGCATACAGTTCTATAAACATAGAATACTATACAATGTGTATAGAAAAAATTCCCAAAAATTATAAGTGATACACATACAAAGAACGTATAGGTTCAGTATTCCAGAATTTATTGCTAGATATGCTATTTATTTTTCTCGGTGCATTTTTTCTTAATTTGTTAGTCCGGACATTCGTTCGCCTTGATTTACTTGAAATTGCATACATCTCGCTTTATATTTATAATGCAACGTACACTTTTTGTACTCGCCATACGTGTAACACACATTGTACAGATTCCACGACACTCATATGCTCTTCACCGTGTCCCACTCTAATATTTATCATGCGACTGAGCATGTCGGACACTACTATGAATTGTGTACTATTATAATATTTGTGGTAGCGAGTTGAATACGGCATATCAAATAAATACAATATTCAAGTAACTTTTTCATATTTCCGTCTACAATAAAACAAAAGTTGGAAATAAAGTTAAAAACCGATATGAATGTAAACGGTTTAATGAATTTATATTTCGAGTTTTTTTTAAAATCACAGGAATTTTGTTCTGTAAAACCACGTTGTCAAACTGATGCGAATTACATTTTTATTGTGCGGCATATTTTTTATTTATCGATGCTTTTAATTAGTTTTATATAATTTATTAATGGATTATATGAATAAAAAAAACAAACTGACTTTTTTTGAATTTCCTCTTTTTTTATTATATTTTATTAATTAAGTTTTCACGATAATATATAATAATGAATAAAAATAATAATAAAATAATTATTTTGTGTTTATATGCATTTTATATAAATCATCTAATTGTTCAATTTTTAGTATATTATTAATTCAATATCCAGCTGTTATTACAAAATATCTATTACAAAAAGGAAGTGTTCCCCATTTAATCCTATTTATTAGGAGATTTTTATGCTTATTAACTGGAGTATATCAAGAGATTTAGAGTATTGGCCAAATATTAATAGAGTATTAAGGGACATGATTAATGAGTAAAGAAAATCGTTTTGTCAAGCTCCATTTATCATTTTCTTATTAAGTGCATTTGTGTAAGCTTCCGCTATCTCAGTCACTTCCTGAACCCGACGTTATTATCGTCGGGTATTCTGTAGATATTACAAATTCAAAAAGTTGTTTTGAATATCGTGTATTAGAAAAAATAATATTATTATCATAATACTACAGGTGAATTATTCATAACTCCCTGCAGGTGAGCATTGTGCTCTCACATTGGAAAATGTTTTACGAAATTTCATACATATGTAAATAATCATGAATACAATGTTTGTTATTTATTAAAATAAGCAAATTACTTCGTTAACAATCAACGTCATGAATTATAATAAACATTTCAAATTTTGTTTGCAAAATGAAGAAAGTTAACATTAAATTGGTACTAATTAATTTGAGTTCTTATGAAATTTATTAATATTTGCAAATTACATTCATTACCTTGATGAACATTTTTAATTAATCTGTATAATTAAAATTTTCCATAACTTTTCATACTTACGTTTCCAAATGTTTACTTTGTTAAATTACCTTTATGACACTTTAATCTTTTGTATTAAATACATGCTTTTGTAACATTCTAAATGAGTTACTGTGTTTCATTACAAATTTTCCATACTGTTATAATTATCTACACTGAGAGAAATAAATAATATTAATAAAAAAATTTATTATTTTAAAAATACAATTTATTGTTTATAAACTTAATATGAGTAGTACACATATGTATGAAACTGGAATATATTTATTATATTTATAACATTTTTGTACATACAATCTTTATTCTAGTGCGTCCATTTTACTTATTTTGCACTTCTTTATTAAAATTTTTGGATATAGCTGATTCTATTCACCAAAAAGATATCAACAAAAAGTTATAACAAGGTAACTGTTTTCAACAAGGATTGTATTCTCTATTAGGTAAAGCAACACCGTGAGTATAAAAAATTTTATTGTATGAATATAAAATTTTACTGTTTACCAACCGTAATTTAAAAGTTTTAGCTTCAATATACTTCAGTTTTAGTTAAAAACAGTAAAAAATTTCATAACCATTTCACTCAGTGTACAAATATTACATTTTAAAAAAATTAATCGCAAAAATTAATTCATTAATTAAATACATGTTAAAAAATTAATTGCAAAAATTCATTAATTAAAAATACAATTAATTTTATAAATACAATTACGCAGTGATAAAATAATATATTATTTTTCTAGAAATCCACATGTAACATATTTGTCCGCAGTGTTTATAATGAAATAAAAAAAAAAAGAAGAATTTAATTATGTGCAAGTAAAATTTTGATATGAGTGCGCAAAAGTGCGACGAGTTTCATCGCGAGAAGGGACGAAGAGTTAGATTTTGGTGCACGCTGTAAACGCAACGGCGTCTAAGGTGGAGGGGGAGGAGTGCGGTATAGAGCTCTCATAATCGACTCCCGACCCCTAAGCTCCCGGGAGAGAGCCCCGGGACTCACTGGAACCGGGTCGGTTTCCCCGAATCAACGCTTAAAAGGCGGAAGGGCGAACTTCGGACGGTGCACTTGACCAGGGTGGGGCTCCTTCACGCTCCGTGAAATATACGAGCCGGGGAATTCCACTTGCGAGAACGCGTCGCGGAAAAGAGGCCGCGGTTTAACCGAGCAATGATGCCGAGCATCTAAGCCCGTCGACGGGGACTTTTCGCCTAGCAAAACTTTGCCTCGTTCACAGTCGTTCCTCCGCGATTCAATAAGTATTCCCGGTCGAGCGGCGTTATTTCGCTGAAAAAGCTCTCTCTGCAGCCAACGCGTTATTTCATTCATTACTGACAATTTTTTGGCTTCTTATACAATCGATTGCTGCTTCTTCGAGTGTTATCGACGCGATTACGACAACGCCGCTTACGGCACACGGACACTTTTAATTGGACGGTATAACCATTTTCATCGGTATTCGGAGGTTCGCGCGAATCCCGCTCGAATTGCAAAAATAATCATTAACGGATTGACTTTAAATTAATGCGGATGTAAATAGTGAAAGGGCGGCATTGTAATGGGATTCTCATCGTGAAATCGCTCGAATTTAAGATTTTTCGAGAGTAATATTGTAATTTTAATGCTGAAATTGATTGAATGAAATTTACGGTAGAAAATGTATTCGAGGAAAATATGTTCGCGTTATTTTATCAGACGATTCAAGATAAAATTTTACTAGAATTTAATCAATTTTAATACAGCTTAAATTTTTCAATGAAATAAAATTCTTACGCTGAAAAAAAAGATCTGATAAAAATTGCTAACATGATAGATTGGAGATATACTTGAAGATGATCATGACAACCTTGGTTGACAATGCAATGCTTGTCAGTACAATATCAGTAGTCTCTGCTATCGTAAATTTCTAAGTGGGTACTGACAACTCTGGCACCAGTTTCGTACCTTTACTGAGCTGGTACAATATTTTCAACTGAGACATTATTGGCATGATGCCTAATAATTATCAAATTTATTTGGAAAATAGAGTGTTGGGAGCATTGTGCCAATCGTTTACCAATGATTGAGCGAATACTGGGATGAATACAGCACAATTGGCAATGTATTTTAAAACCTCATATTTTATAATTAAAGTATAATTATTGAACATATTTTAAAAGAATTTACTTTTCTTATAAATATGCAATTTTACTAAAAATATTTGCAGACTTTATTAAAAATGTGACAGTGTGCAGCAAATATGAGGCGAATGAAATGTGGCTATAAAATAAAAACGCAAAAACCCGTATACTTTTGAATTTAATATTTGTTTCGGTCATATTTTATGATAACATAAATTGCTTTGAAGAGTGAAGAAAACAAGTGCAATACAATTTTACTTTTATATTGACATATGCAACAGATTGCACCATTAAATTAAACCATGAATATATTTCAAGTATTTTTAAAGTTATTCCAACTATAATTATGAAAAATATGTAAAATAAAATAAGAATATATAAAATATATTAGTGAATCTACATAAAAGTTTCCTCCACGGGTAATTTAAATAATTCTTTTTGTTTTACTTTTGGTTATAAATGAAGGGAAAAATAATTTAAATTGGCATTTCAAAAATGTAATATTATAAGATCGACTTTTGTTTTTACTATATTTAATTAAATAACGTTATTTAAATCATAATCCATTTCTAACTTTATAATAAATAATCTCAATTGTACTTTATGAAATAACAGTTCGAATACAATATAATTTATAGATTATATTAATAACATTATTGAAGAATTTATTAATTTATTAATCATTTAACATATTTACTTAAATATGTAATGTGTGCGTAATGTGTTCATTACGTAACTGCATAATTAATAAATTGAAATACGTACCACTGTAATATTAGAATGAATTTTTTTTAAACAGTTGAATCTATAATAAAATCACCATTTACATTCGAAAGGAATTATTATATTATTAAATATAATAATAATTGTAATCCCGCTTACAAACTGTTTCAATACGTGATTTAAAGAAGTTAATATAATTGCATTGCATGTATTGACGTGAGTGAGAAAAACGATAAGTAATAAAAGACGATAAAGCGCAATTTCAACGTAAAAAAAGGTGCGGTAAAAGCAGAAGATAGGGAATTTCAGAGAAATACTTCAGAAAAGCAGAGAGTGATAAGAGAAGACAAAACTGTAAAAAATAAGATTGTAAAAGGATATGACGAATTAAAAATACTTATGGGAAAATATATATCCAGTATAATATATACTATATGTATATATATATGGTATAATTTTATATTATTAATTTTTGTTATATGTGATAGGTCTTATTTATCCTTAATGGCAGCCATTTTAATACGTATTTGTTTCTGTCTCAAATTAATGCTTAAACTTTACAGATTATGTGTCATCATTTTTTGTTTAATAAATATGCAAAGAAAAAAATGCGTTTACATATTTAAATTACGTTCTCAGAAAGAATAAGAAGTAGTTTATTCAACTTTTCTGAACTATCAGAATTCAGTTGACAAAAAATTTGTTCGTAAATTGACGCAAAAAATGTTCAACAATTTTCTCCGGATACTTCCGTCAATACCGAAATATTTTATCGAACTATTGGATACCATTTTATTGTTGATTTTTATGTCGGCCACATACCGAAATGTTTAGTAAAATTTTGTACACTTTCCTCTCGCTATAAATTTACGCGCATCGTGTATAAATTACACCTTACAGTCATGTAAATACTGTTTGCTATAAGTTCCAAAATTGCCACATTCATTTTTAAGAATTATATTATAGGATCAGCTAGCTCATAAAGTATATGAAAAATGTAATACCGAATATTTGAAAAGCGTTAACGATAAAGAAAGATGAAATCCGAGCGAGCGGAAAATCTTCTCATAACAATACCGCCCTGATATTTATTATTGTACCCGCGATTGCTGATTTGATAATAAATGCATTATAACTTTTTTACCGCTCTTTTTTTTTCTCGAATAGCCATTAACTCGGGATTTAAAGTCACGTGGCCACTAATTTGCGTACTGAAACCGAACCGTATTTGAATTTATGACCCGGAATGAATTTATATTGAACATTGATATACGCACAAAAAGCACCTATAAATGGAAATTCCGGGTACGCGGGTGTCTGCGAAGTCTCTTAACAAGTGCCGTGAAAGCGCCGGACTACTTTTGCCCGAGACTAATATATCGGTCCCTGGAGCATTCGTAATCTTAATTTAAAGTAGCGCGGACAGAAAATCCCGTGGCGACCCAATTTTATTTCGCCATTCATCGCGGCGCGATGAGTCCTGCTGTTTTCGCGACTGTCCATTCCACAATCCTTTTTGCGCCATTTCCCATTTCAAAGCTGAGCGCTCTTTTGCCCGTTATTGTCTTTTTATGTCATCGTGTCGCAATTATAATTTCATTTAGCAGCTGCCGTGAACCGATAACGTTTTGCTCTAGTCCAAATATTTAGTTGCCTCGCGAACGTCTGAAACTCGACTCTTTCACGCAATAATGTTTATTGAATGAGGATTTTAATTTCACTTTACAATGCTTCTGGAATGCTTGCAGATTGTTTACAGAGCACTGTCCAACAAATTCTTCGGCATATTCTTGTGTAAAATTCCACGATATACGACGGATATCTGCGGGCAGTTTAATAGTGATTAAAATTTTCTTTTCACTGGAAATTATTGAGAAAAAATAGCTAACATTGGGGACTGACATTCTTAAGAACAAGCAAATGAAAATATATTATTTAAGAAGGTTTATATTTAATAGTATAAAAGGTATATTAGTTATTAAATTTATAGAAAAATTTGACTTGCATTTTTCTGTATTTAAAATTCACAGTTTATTTCTTCATTCATTTTGTGTTTAAACAAATACTTTTATTGTATCGAATCTTTATTGTTAAAAATTGAAAAATATGTAACATAATTTAATGAATTTATTTGTACTTTTTAGATATTGTTTTAGTTAAAAAATGTTACAAAAAAAAACTCTTGAAGTTCGTTGCGCTTGTCTCCCCTCTATTTATATATCTTTGTCGTATTCAACGTGTGTTCATATTTAGACGTGATGTGTCTTGGAAAATAATATAAGAAAAGGGAATATAATCCATCTTTTGAAGTAAACTCGAGCTGAAGTGGTAAGCCTGAGTGTAACAACAAGCCTCTGGCCTCGTTTGGCTACCGCGGGTCTGGTCGACGCAAATTCTGTGAGCTTGCACACCAAATTATCAAGCCATCTTAACTCCCTGCCCGTTTTCACCAGTTGAATAATTAAAAACATTGTTGCTTTTCTTCAAGTCCGAATTAAGAAGTTTTGTATTTTGCTTCCGCACTTCAACAGATAGCCAGTTTTGTTCTGGCTATCCGCGATTCTTGGCATCATGACATAATCTCTTGTTATTAGTTTTAATTAAAATCACGGAAAATACATCATTATATTGCGCACAACAGTTATAGAATTATATGTATATACATATATTTCATGGGTATAAATGTTAAACACTCGCTCATTTATTAATCTTTATTATATATACGTAGTTTGTGGATAGTTTATTTCATTGAAAAAAACATTTTTATTTCATTGAATAACACAGCACTAAAAGTGTCAAAACTGTCACTACTCAAGGAACACCTACTCACATTCGTTTCCACTATATCATTACTTTTAAGAAATTTATTTTGAGATTTTCCAGCATAATCTGTACAAGAATAAGTTAATACGAACTTAAAACAAAATTGTTATAAAAATATCTCAGGCGTCAAATTTATTCATTAAATTTCTATACGTTTTATATTTTGAACACAGTGAGATAATATTAAGAAAAATCACTAAAATTGTTAGTAAACTACATACTTGTCCAAACTATCATTTTTATGATAATATTTGTTATATTTTCGAAAATGTCACACAAAAATTACTATTTTATCCTGGTAATTGAATGACTGCTAAAAAGAACGATGCGCGTAACAAGTCCCGTAAGCCCAAACGACTCTTAAAGCCGAACAGAATTTGAATCGCTGCGAGAAAGCGCGCCAATGTTTGTTTTAACATTTTCGTATTTTGTTCAATTTCTTTTTTCCCGTGCACTTACATTTAAAACCGAGAATAATATACAAATAATAAAATTATTTAATATAATTCAAAAGATATTTTGTTTACATTACTTGTTTACATTTTAATATGACTTTTAATTCATAATTAATTTTACAAAAATTATTTTAATTAAAATAATTAAGTAATAAATTGCTTTCATATAAAAATATAATAAATCAATTTTATCTATCTATATCAGTACAAATAAATAATTTAGTTTGAAATGCCTTCGGTATTAAAGAACCTCCTTATATTGATTAAATACATATAAACATGATAAAAAAATTTTTATCTGCCATGTGAAAAACACTTTCCAAAGACGTTTTAGCAATTTGCATACAGATCTTCATACACATTCTATGACCCTAAACCATGATTTTCATTGCCCGCCCTAAAGGATATTTCAATAGAAACATTTTATGAGTAGTGGACTTAGGTTTATATTGCAAAATATTCAAAAACCAAAAATTTTCATACTTTTATACACTTTCATATTCTTGATATTTTTAATAATTCATTTTCATACCCTTTTTTACATCTATGATACACTGAGAAAAAAGTTGGGATAAAAAATTATTATACTAAATGTAAAAATGGGGACAAATTACAATTCTTGTGATATTTAAAATACATTTTAAAAGAGATTATCAGTATTGTACAAGTTGTTATGGTACAGTATAATAAAAATGTTCATTTTTCTTATAACCTCTTTTAAACTGTGTATTAACTAAGGCAAGAAGATGTCATTTGTCCCTCTTTTTACATTTAGTATAATAATTTTTATCCCAATTTTTTTCTCAGTGTATAAAACACATTTATGGTGTTATTTCAATTTGTAAACGGACCTCCTAGAATTTTAATTTATTTTCTTTATAATCGCACAAATATTGCGATCTTATTTAGTAAATGCACTTATAAGCTTCACTGATAATCATCACGTTTATTGGATTGGTCGGTATAGTGAAACGGGAAATGAATTTATAACTTGCTTACAAAATTTGTATGGCATTTTCGTTTTTTGTTCTCAAAGATTAAAGGATTGGGATTGTCGAAGTATTTCGATTTGCTGTAAAGCAGCTTTGATGTCACTTATAATGATTCCAAAATCCGAAGGGCCGATTCGTCTCCATAAACCTCCATTATTTGAGCCACATTTCGATACCACAATATTTTGCAATAATGCATTAAGTGCGGACAGAAACACAGCTTTCGAAATATAACTGCTCTTTACCATGAGAAAGCTTCTTTATTATTATTATGATTACTATTATGCATTTTTATGAGAAAAGTGCAATTCATAAGAACGATAAAGTGTTTAAATTTTGTATCGCGGATTATGTCAATGCGACCCAAGACGGTGTATTCTATCGGACGGAACTGTGCCAAATGTAAAGTAATTCGAAAAAGTTTGTATCCACACTAGGCATTATACTTGAGTTTAAATAGAATTTTAACCTGACGCATTTAAATTCAGAACGTTAACACTGCGCGATCTTCAACTAAAATAAAGTTACGTATTTACGTAAATGTTTTTAGGAACTTTAACATTAGCGACAAAGGAAAACAGGAAAAGTGGACGGAGTGAAGTTAAACTTCATATTCTGCGTCAAGTTTCCGAAAAAGTACCATAATTTCAGTTAAAAATACAATATCTCAGTCCACAAGCAGTGAGATTAAAACTGACTTATAAAAATCATAGTACTAACTTATCCAAGTATCGTTAGAGTTAATGAAAAAAAAAAAAAAAGAAAAAGAAAAGATAAAAGGATAAATGAATTCTTTGTATTATTAATTATGATTATTTATGCAAAAAATTGTAAAATATGGTAAATGATAAAAACTGCAGTATCTTTTGATATTGCTGATATAATGTTAACACTAAACAAAAGGTTATATTCAAAATTACTTACATACACTGACGTTGGGAAAATATCGTATGAGGTGTATTCTCAGTGTTACAAAATTTGATAAAAAGTAATATGTTGAACGAAATAATAATCGATGAAATGTTTACCAATGCACAAACAGAAACTAAAAAAACATTGAAAAATACTGTGTGCAGATGAATGTTGACATACATCCAACGAAAGATTTTGTTGACGACAAGCGCCATTGTCGGTCAAATGAAAATATAACTTGTCAGCGACAAATTTGGCCGCACTTCAACATTCATCTTTCGTTCGGCGTTTCGTCACAGACTTCGGGAGATTTTTTTTTCTTTTGTAAACTTATATTCTAGTCTGCCATCGATTTCCATAATAAACTCCTTTTAAAAAGTCCGCACACCGGTAAAAAGTATTCTGAATACAACTTGGTCGAAACTCATTGGTCCTAGGCCAATAGCGTATCTATCGATCGCTTGAATTGTATCTCGGAATAAAGTCTTTGCGTGCCCGTGCCTGCCTTTGATTTCGCGAATATACGAATTTAATTTCGATTCACGGGCACGGCTCGAATATAATGCACAACGTTCGTACAGACATCCAATATCAGCGATGAATATTATCTTTTCAATATCGATTTGATACGTCGTGTAAAGTAAACGTAGAAAGTGTATACATGTAAAATAGCTAATAAATGTCTATGAAGTACGATATGCAATTAAGGAACCTGTACATTGAGAGCAATTTAGTTGCAATGCAGTTGCCATTATATTTTACATTAGCTCGAGGGGATATGTATGCATTTATGGTATTTCCAATAATGTGATGTAGTATTTTAAAAAACTATTAGAACGAAATGTCGCTCTTGGGGAATAGAACTTTTTGCCACGCAGTCACCCGCGTGGAAAAAACATTGTGGCAGAGTCTATGGCAGCACTGTGGCTAAGACTGTGGCATGCGGGAGCCCACAGTCTTGGCCACAATAAGCCACACGTGTTGCCGCAATGGATCGACTGTGGGATGTGGCCAGGAGCCACAGTCGAGCCATAGTGGCTGACAAAGCATTTCTATATAAAAAAAAATTTACTTTATACTCACCTTGATTTGAACTGCCGATCTACAGTTTATAAGTCACATGTCTTACCACTCGGCCATTCACGACCTCTGTTGATCAGTATTACGGTTCTCAAAGACTATCAGCCTTATAGTGTAGTAGTACGAGTGTCTTT
>JABFPN010007076.1:0-10761 GCA_022817305.1 Leptoteleia sp. ZL-2020 | reverse complement strand
CAAATACACTAGTTTTAAATGACATATTTATAGATAAAACCGAAATTTTTCCTGTTAAAAAACGGTAATTTTTATCAAAAGACGGACATGTGGCTCAAATACAGTTAAAAACAGTAATTTTTTCTGTTATATTTTTCTCAGTGTGGGATTAAAGTAAAATTTTTTTTTTATTTAGAAATGCTTTGTTAGCCACTATGGCTCGACTGTGGCTCCTGGCCGCGTCCCACAGTCGATCCATTGCGGCAACATGTGTGGCTTATTGTGGCCAAGACTGTGGGCTCCCGCATGCCACAGTCTTAGCCACAGTCTTAGCCATAGACTCTGCCACAATGTTTTTTCCACGCGGGTAAGTATAATGCCCAGTAAACTTTTCATTAAAAAATGATACTTTTTTCCTCTCAGTGTATATGATTATATATGTCTCTTCTTAATCCATACGTGGCCATATATGGATATACATGGTCGATTTTGCGAAAAGACTTATTGTCGTCAAAAATAGATCTAATGATCGAACCAAGATTGAATCGCACACTTTCATAATGTTAAAATAATGTGTCTGGGTGTGACACGAAAAACTTGGCGGCCCGCGATTTGTTGCCACGTATGAATCGGTGGAGGGTTGGGGTGGGGGGGACAAAAAATTAATTACTTAGTTTGAAATCTGACTAATTTCAGGTTTATCGTGTACCGGGCTTGAAGCATAAATAATGGCCGCGTCGTTGTGTACGCCGGCACCCATACAAACAGCCGGATTTCAATGTTCAGCGCGCGCACAAAACCTGCATAACCATATTGTACATGCATAGATCGCGAGTGTCATACGATAGTATAAGTAAGCAATGAGCAAGCGAATTTCAGATAAAGTTTAATCTCACGCTTCTCGCATGCGAGTTATGGATAACGTGTCCTCCTCGCTTAGAAGCCCTCGCGTCGTTTTACACCATTATCCCCCCTACCCCCCCACCTCTACTACCTCGTTTTACGTACAATGATTTTCGAACTGTTTACTTAAATCAATTCCGCCCGAACAATCAGCTTGCGACTAAGATATATATATATATATATATATATATATATAGGGTGTATCGCATTGTTATGCAGCGTTCCGCTGACGTGTCTCGGTTGCAATAGTTGGGTCAGTTTTTAATCGGATCAATGATATATATGGAAGAATATGCGACAGTTACAATAACCGAATTTAACTTGAATTCTTGGGAAAAATTTCAATGGGATGAGAATTCTTGGAATTCAATTCAATTTGATTAGGATTTATAAGTTTTCTCACGTAAAGTCTGAAGTTTTTTTCGAACACTTTGCAGACATTATGCAGACTTCTATTCCGAATTTAAGCACTTTTACTAAGATTCTTGTTTCGACCGAAATTCAGTCGAAGTTCTTGTGTTCAGTTTTTTTTTTATTCAGAAAGGAATTAAGCGATCAAAACAAAGTCACTCCTCGTGTAAATACGGATTAGTCTGTAAACATGGAGGTGGAGGTGCGCGCATGCGCGAATGTAAAATGTCGACGACTGGGGAGACTGTGAACAGTCACGACGTAAGGCCCCGAACGAGTATTTCCAAGATCAGCCACGGCATAAAGGGAACAAAGTCCAGGAGTGTATAATTCTAATGTGCCCTGCGGGGCATTCCCTTGATTTTCTCCTTACAACCAAGTCAACTTGTATGCATTATTTTTTTTTTTGAATCCTCATTGATTTTTATAAAAGATCCCTAGTATTTAATAATTTCTTATATGAAAATCAATTCATATATGGACATATATGTTTTTCTTTGATCCGTAAATGTTCCATATGTGGTCGATATATGGCAATGATTGATTTCCATGTAAGGAAATTATTAAAAGTATATATGGCTAGAATATTATATCAATTTTGACCATATATCAACCATACATAGCCATATATGGATTAAGGAAAAACATATGTGTCCATATGTGAATGTTTTATTTCGTCGTATGGAATTTTTTACTAAGTTTAACTTTTGGTTTTATTTTGACTCGCGAAACCGATTATATAGCAATAAAATGTTTAATTAAAAGAATGACGTGTTAATGGTTAGCAGTAAATAAGAATAATTATACATAATAAGACAATAATAGTAAACACATAAATTAAATTGAGCAATTACAATAAAATTTTCCGCAACGGGTGTAGTGAGAAAGCCATTATATTGAACAATAATTAAACTCGGAGTGTTATTTCAATTACATGTGAAATTATAATATATATATAAATGAAACGAAGCAAAGAGTCAACCGCAAAACAAATTGCAATTACTAATTGTTGATTAAAATAATTTTTGTTTTTAATTTTCTCTTTTATTGTATCCATTAAATTTTAACATATGTAAATTTTTGTGCGAAGCTATGAGAATTAAAATTGATATATGCACGCGTATATAGAATATATATGTTTATATATGAACCACACATATATGGACTTTATATATGGACTTTACTATGGATCACTCAATCTTTAAATACGATAACCACAAGATTCAACCTTATCAAAAGAATTAGAAATTTCATCTAAAAATGATAAGTCTTACAAAAAGTGCAACAAGCAACTTGAGAACTTATTTAAAGTATAAATTCCTGGCGCAAAAGTGGCGATCACTCAATCTTTACCAGCATTTAAATCGGCTTCTGATTTAAAGCTAATCCAATGGGGCAATCTAAAATTTGTCAAAATAACAATGTGGCACAGTTCTTCCTTTCTCTCTGGTGCACGACGATGAAAAGAGACGACGAAGCAAGAGAGGAAGAAGAAGAAGAAAAAAAAGGACAACAGAGATGGAAGTTGCATCGGTTTTACGATCAGTTTTCTTTCTTTTTTTTATTTTTTATTTCATTGCAAGGAGATGGAAAAATGGCTCGCGCGAATAAAGTGTTGCAATATGAATGAAAATGACGTGTGTAATGTACATATGTGTAACGGATTCGTGGTGTGTTGCTGAATGTGCCATGATTCACGGCGCCCGAGGACGAGAGTGATAAAGAAAGAAAGAAAGAAAGAAAAAAAAACTGACGTAACGCAGCTTCGGAGTTCTTTCGGGCTGACTCAGGTAGAACGAGGCTGCGACGGCGAAAATGACGTCACGCATTTTTCTCCCTCCCCCCCTTCTTCCCCCACTTCGGTCACAGTCATTGCACTTTCGCGCTTATACGAGTTCTCCCGCAAGAAAGCATAAGCGTAGCTTACGTTTCCGCTTCTACGACTTCTCTTAATTGTTCCTTCCAGTTTTCATTCGCGTTCAATCACTTTTTTTTTGCCTCCCCCCACACCCACCCTTTTTCGTCGAATTATCATTCGTTTTGGTACAAGCGGGGAAAAGTTGCATTTAAACGTTACGACGGTTTTTGAAATCAGTCGTATTTATTCCTTCTAGTGGGAATTAAATTCTTTCTTATTTTTAAATCATTTTACTATATTTAAATATAATTTATATTTATTTATAATTTAAATATATTATATATATATATATATATATATATTTATAAATATGAAGGGAAGAAATTGATATTAATAATTAGTAATTCAGTTTATTTTTAAGGTAATTTATTTTTAGCGTTCATATTTGGCGCGGTTGCGCGCGCAGCTAGCGTCACAGCTGCAACTTCACGTCGTGCCCAGTATGTTAATAACGGATTGCGCGTTTATTAATTTTTTACGTACTTCCTTCGTGTACATTTTTACATATAGTATAATATTTTTTATCCCAACTTTTTTCTCAGTGTATCCAAACATGCACTCAGTTCTTTCTCCGGCTATGTTCAGACCATGGCCACAGCAACTTTTCAGTCAAAGTTTGCCAGACTGTTTTCCCTTGACTTCCAGGCGTTTTTAATTATATTTTTTTTAATTTTCTTTTAACGTGGTCGAATTTATTTGCAACAAAGCATAATTATTTTTGTAAAATTGCCAAGTCTTGATTTGTCATTTGACCGAAATTTTTTTTTTATCGACAAACAAATTATAAGCCGCGCGCGATCGCGGTAGGGGGAAAAAAAAGTGCGTCAATGCTTCCAACCGTCCATATTTAAAAAAGTATGAAAAACGAGTTACGACGTTCTTCCTTTGAAGTGTTGATAAAAATTGCGCGGATAAAGTTAATAAAAGATAGAGGGAAAAATATCTAAATTCATAAGCTATCGTTGCGATGGCTTTTCAGCCCCAACCGGACAACTTTTTGTCCCGCGACTTTTCACAAAAATGACGCTTCGAATGATCCCCCCCCCCTTGTAGCGGACCAGTACGAAATCCAACATCAAGTTTAATTTCATCAAGTGCGATACATTAATGCGGCAAATCCAATCGCTCCCGTTTTATAACGAATATAAATGTTGCCGGACAATTGAATAAATAAAATAACCGGCAACTCTTTTATGTTTTATTAAATAAAGAATCGAAACAAAGGGACGTTGACAAATTATTAATTATACCCGCGGTTATTTATAATTTGGTTATAAATTATACAATTTATTGTATATACACATTTTTTTTCGTGTGAATGACGAAATCAAGTAAACATAACCTATAAGCTACCGAACTCAACTAAAGGGCCACTTTTGCGTGAAGAAAAATATCGACGAATTGGAACAAGTGCGAAAAATGTGTTATATATTGTTTTTTTTTTTTTTCAATATTATTTCTCTTTTATTTTTCTTCGCAGTACGTATTGCATCATACAAGTTTTTTAATTGGGCGCCGTTGCCATGTTGCAATATAGTGCTGGTTATTTGTTCATTGAGAGGGAGAGAGAGAGAGAAATACAATTTTCTTTTATTTTATTAAGTTTGTCATAAATTAGAATTTTGTTCACTAAAAGTTAATATGCATTTGATTTATAGATTACAACGCTGGTAATAATAACCAAGATTTCGAAATTTGGTGGAAAAGCACTATGAAATTTGGGAAAAAATTGTGTCGTGCCGCGTTGACTTTGGATGGGGCTCGGGGACGATTAGTGGAGCGGCGGCGGAAAATAATGGCCGGTGCGGCACGAGTTAACGCGAAACGGAATAAATTGATTTAAACTGGCACTGGTCACGGGACGCGTGAGTTATGTAAATTTGTCGGTAGTTAGCGGCCTTTCCTCCGAGATGCGAAAGCCCATCGGAAAACTGTTTGGCCCTGCGATGGCGCTGCAACAGCGGCCCCGCTTGTTTACATACGAAATAGCTTCATTATGGCGGCATCATCCAATTGTATCCCCGTCAAAAAGTTGACGTTTATATACGTATATACAAAAAAAAAAGAAGAAGGTTGGCCTTGTCAATGTACGTGTCCAAATATGTTCGAACATTAATTTATAAATAATTCATTATTTATACGTATAAATATTATTATATATGTATTTAATTACTATAAATTATATATATATATATAATTTAAAATAATGTAATATAAAATAATATTATAATTTAGCAAAGTAGAAATTTGTTCGGGCAAGCCATAGCAATGGTTGGGCCCTTATCAGGTATTTGCCAGGAAGCCATTTCATGGTTTACCACGGTAGAACCTGACCTGGGACCATCATGGCTTTAAGGGGGTGAACCCTCTCTGCATTAAAACAGGGCAAAACTTACAGGGCCCTGAAAGGGTGTTCACCGGGCACGCCATAAGTGGCTTCAATTAGGTAAAACTTGCAGGGGCCCAATAAGGTATTTACTTGGAACGTCATAATAGGCTTCAATTAGATAAAAGATATTTTTGACAGGCCTACAAAACAAGAGGGGTGGAGAAGGGGGGAGGTGGTATTTTACGCAGTGTGGCGCCTTATAATCTGAAAGATAGCGGTGCGTTAAAAGTGATAAGATCGTTTATCATTCGATCGTGTTTTCGCAACGGCACGGATAGGTTGTCATGTTCGTAACGCGGCCGTCTCGCGTATCGAGCCCGGTACACAGGGATTACTTTGCGTTATGAGAACATTTATTATTTAACGGAACCCCGCGCTATATGCCAGCCGGGTATCGCAAGCCGCATTTATTACCACGGCACTGAAATTTGGTGACGTACCACGGTCATAGTAACGCTCGCGGACCGACCAAATCAATCAAATTTAAAATAGACGCGTTATTAATTAATAACGCATATCTCTCTCTCCCTCTCTTTTTCTCTCGATCTCTCTCGTGTGCATCAAAATTTTGCGCAAATCTGTTTAGGCAATTTGTTTTAAAATTTTACTGGTGCCAGGTCCGGTAATAACGGTAATCGAAAGTTCAGGAAAAAATTGAATGAACTTGTCTTTAAAATTGGCGCCAAGTACTTGCGCAGAATAAGATTCGCGAACTCAGTTCGCCAAATCAAGGGTGGCGGTAGCCACCCGTCGAGCCAAGGTATAAATTACTAACTAAATAATAATTAATCAAAAGATAATGATATTTTGCGAGTGCAATAAAGGACTAGTAAACTTTTTTTTTAGAAAATATTAATATTTTTTTTTTCTTTTAGTGTAAATAAACTCAGCTTAATTGAGGAAAAAAGGAATTTTAGTTTATTTAAAGAATATCGCGTGAAATGAAACATTTTTTTGGAACAAATGAAATTTGAAACGGAGGTAAAATGAAAGAAAATAAATTTTTTTTCATTTTCACATAAATAGGTTTGTTTGAAAATATTTAGTTGAAATAGAGAGAAAAAAATTATTTTTAGAAAGATAATACGGATCTGAGGTTCAGTTTTGGAAAACAAACTGGAGGAATTTGTGAAACTGGCCTTTGTAATTCATTTTGTAAATGAAAATATTGGACGTTAACCGGTGGACATTAATTTTACAATTAATTTGATTAAAAGTTTATTATAAGATGGAAAGGATTGTGCGAATCATTCCGAGCCATTTCATTTGCCTGTCAGAGCAGTGACAATGCCGGAATGATAACGCCGGCTGAAGTGTGGCCCAGTTGTTAGCCAATGCATATTTAATACTGGCTTATCGATGAAAATTTAATCAGAAATATTGATCAAAGCTTGAACAAATTTCCTTCTCATAATTTGACCGAAAGATCAGAATGAATTTTGCCTTCTTTCTTTGAAATTCAATGAAACTTCCTTAGTAAAAATGAAACACATACGGTTCATATATGCTTTAACAACTTCGTATATGGACATGTATGTTTTAATAATGTCATATATGGTCGATATATGGTAATAATTGATTTCAATATAAAGAAATTATTGAAACCAGATATGATTAGAATATTATATCAAATATTGTCATATATTGACCATGTATAGACATATATGGCTATATATGATTTAAGAAAAAATGTTCATATATGAATTTTTTTATTCTCTTATATGAAACTGTTAAAATATATATGGACCATATATGTTTCATTTTAACTAGGATATTTTGTAACTTTTAAATTGTGTTTCATTTTCATATGGCCCATATATATTTATATATATCTATATATATATATGTTTGAAAAGCATACTTATAGATTGAAAGTAATGAACTTAACGTTGAAATTTCAAATAATCATAAACCAATTGTTCAAAATATAATAACCTCTTAAAAAATAACAAGTTTGGCACAAATTAGAATTCAGGTTTATTATACATTTATATGTACTTCATTTGTCAATTATAATACACATTTTCTTCTCGTGTACAAAATTGAAACGAGACTTTATATTTTAACTCGCGTTAACAATGTTTATCGAACTTCCCCCCCCCCCGATTTTCGATTAAATGCGTTTAAAAATTATTTCCAAATAATATAAAAGCGTTGGCAATTGCAAAAACATTTTCATGAAATTAAAATCGATAAAACAAATTTTCATATTCCTTTGCTGGAGCAATAATTATTTAAATTGCTAGGGCAGGGGGAATAAAAATTTGATTTCTAATTTAATAGCCGCAATTTTCCCCCGAATAGAATTACAAACTCAAAAATTATTATTTTCATTATTAAAATTTAAGTCGGATGAAATTTTAAATGCGCGTATAAAGCAAAAATTTGCGATTCCGAGTTAATATTATAATTGCCCCTTTATTTTCATGCAAATGTCGCCACCCATTGATAAAGGCATTAAATATTTTAACGCCCCGTGAAAATGCGCGGAAAATAACATTTTCGTTTATCCAAATTTCTACAACAAAATATGATTTCATCGATTACTATTTTTTTTTTCGCTTTTTTTTGTTCAAAGTTTTTTTACATGTCCAGCACTTAGAATTTTATTCGATGGAAAAATATAAAACATGAAAATTCAATAATATTCCCAGACACGCGCGCTATTTGTTACAACACGTTGTGCTCTTGTGAAAAGTGATGGAGATTGATCAAGTGAGCCTCGCGACTTTTCAACGATAAACTTTGATTTTTCAATGATAAATAGTGTCCCTGTTTATGTTAATAGTTAAACTCCGCACGCGACATAAATAATTTTACCGGTAAATATTAAGTATTGTTCCCGGGAACAATTTTGTTTAAATAATTAGGAATAAAGTTTTCCTAGTTTCTCTTAAAGCATTTTTCCTAAAATCTGAATAAAATAATCATATGCTACTGAAAAATGAAACGTTTGCAAAAAACAAAATGTGTCAACAAATAATGTTTTTGTTTTGTATTTACATCCACTTTTATGTCCTTCGGATGTAAATAGATAATATTTTTGTTTTTATTTTATTAATTTGACCTTATAAATATTTACAAATACTCCGTATGTGCCTCAATTTCAAAAACGTTTGATTTTTCAGTTCCATAGTATTCCCTAATAAAAATGACACATATATAGTCTATATATGTTTTAAAGAATTCATATATGAACGTACATGTTTTTCCTTAATTCATACTTGGCCATGTATGGTCGATATATGGTAATAACTGACTTCCATATAAGGAAATTATTAAATACATATATGGGTAAAATATTATATCAATCATTGCCATATATGGATTAAGGAAAAACAGTGTACGTCCATATATGGATTGATTTTTATAAAAGGAAATTATTAAGTACAAACATAGCTACAATTTTATATCAATTATTGACACATATCGACCATATATGGCCATATATAGATCAAAGAAATACATAATTGCAAAATAAATATAAAACTCAAAAGTCTCAAATGTTGACACGAGCTTGAACAAAATTTCGTATAAACTACTTGTTGGCGACACTTGAAATTGCGCCTTTCGGATAGTTCGAAAAGTTCGTCAAATTTTCCCAACCAACCCACGATTGTGGGGGTTGGGGGAAGGGGGGGTCTTTATCAAATGTGTCAAAAATTATTGGAAAATCGATGCTGATTTCTCAGCAACGAACTGTCCTAATTATTCGACGACCAAAATACCCCCGCGGGGTGTTCAAAGTTGTATTACATTTAGGTCATTAGTCGGAGTCGCGCTTTAATTAATGCTTGATATGAGACGTCTTACGCAGGCCCGGCACCGGCTCCTCTTCACCTTTCCCTACGCCTCGCCGGATGTACCACTGTGATTCATAAAAATTCCACCTTAATATTCCATTTCCGTTGGATAATTTCAAACGCGACGTAAATCGGCTTGCCGCTCAAAGTGTTGCCTTCCAAACGAGAAACTGAACGACACGGTATTGGCGTGCGGTGGTGGTGGTGGGGGGAGTGGGGCGGAAGGGAGGGGGAATGAAATGTGAAAAAGGAGTTAAAAAAGGGAGAAAAGAGAAGGAAGTAAAGAGAGTCGGACAGGTGAATGATGATAACGGGTAGCGTAACGTTCGTCGTATCGGCGCGCAAATGGGGGAAAAAAAAGGCGGAAGTGAAGTCCCTATTCAGAAGGAGATATTGAAATCAGCGGTTCCAGGTGGCGCGCGTCAATCCGCCTTCCCGGCCGTCCGTTTACGGTGACTTTCGATGGTGGCGAACTGTTAAGGCAACCCATTCACAGCATAGAATTTCATTGACGAATAAATCCTGGAAATCCTGGAAATTCTTGAAAGGGAGAAGAAATCTTTTTGGACGTCAGATGTCTCTGCCGTTGAATTTCGGTTACGTCGATCCTGGCCGGCCATAATGGCGTTATTGTGGGCCAGGGGGCGGGCAGTAAAACGTGGCCCCCGGTCGTAATCAAATCGCGAACAATAAAAGGCGGAATAATTTGTTCGCGGGAATAAAGTCCCGGGACATTTTGCGGAACGCGCAGCGCGGAAGGCGAGCATTGTCACACGCGTTCGAATACGACGATACCCATCCTTCTTCCCCCCACCCCCACCTACCCAACCATCCCCTCCACCCTTTCCACGCCACCTTATCAAATTGGATTATGAGAAATTCAATTAGCACTCGAAGAATTTCTTTCGCTCTATTCCAACTACCGCCTATCTCTCTCCCTCTCCCCGGCATTTCCATGGATGCTCTTGATCGATTTGTAACGTCTTTTCTCGATTTGATTTAAAGGAGATTCATCTCTCCCCCTCTCCCTTTCCCGCAATTGCCAATTCATCGAAAAATGCGCCGCTTTCCGATACACCGAAGAAAATTGCGTCTAAGTAGATTCCGCTTATTTGTAATGACTCGACTGTAACAACTTATTATGGTTAATATATTTACTAAATAATTTGGTTATATATTCTAATGATTTAACCAAATAATTTGGTTGTATATTTGAAATATCCATTCACTACACGGAAAAAAAAGTTTCAAGAGCACACCTAAATGTTTATATGCACTATATAAACAGTATGGTAATATTCGGAACACCTAAATCAGTATAGATACCGCAACCAGACTCGTTTAATAGATTTCATTTG
>JABFPN010007075.1:0-10761 GCA_022817305.1 Leptoteleia sp. ZL-2020 | reverse complement strand
CTCTATGCTCCAATGTTAAGAACTTTGCCAGACAGTCTGGTAAACGGTATCACTTTTTCAAGTACCAATTATCAGAACTGTAGTACTTCTTCTCACATTGTCGAGCATTATTTTATACAGGAACACATAGAGTCCAGGATTACTATATTATTTTTCTCAGTGTAGAAATCATTTTTTAAAATAACTTTTTTACTTATAAACACTGTTAAATGTAACGATTTTGAAAATGTGTAAAACATCCTAAGGTATCCGATTAGGGCTTCTCCTTGTTTTTTTTCTGTTTGTAACAATATTATGTATTACATAATTAATTACGTAGATAATTATGAAATAAATGGCATAATAAATAACACATTTTGTTCAATAGGACACAGTCGTAGTTTTCCACGTGTTTTTTCACGTGATTTTTTACGTAGTTTTTTATATTCTTACGTACACAGAAAAAAATTTTTGGTGAGAGCTGGTTATGAATGATACCTAAAAATTCTGGCTGTGAATGGAACAAGTAGAAATTTTATATAAAACAGCTAAACAAGTTTTTTACGGTTATCTTATTGAAACAGTAAGACCGTTTAGGTGTTATTACCAAAATTTGTAGTTGCAGTAGTTAGACGTATTTAAGTAGTCATAAAAATTCAACATCGTATACGATTTGACAACTAACCTTATTCATTATGTCAACAGAAGCGCAAAAATATACTGGACTTCGAAAATTTAATGTGAAAAATAATTAAAATGAAAAATTTGAAAGAAACTAATCAATAAGTATTTTCGCATATGTCGTTATTATAAGGAGACTTTTCTATCATAATAATTATAACTGATAGTTTTATATATAAAAATTATATTATCATCTTGTAAAATAAATGTTTTATAAGATTAAAATCAAATTTTAGTATAACACTTTCAATTCAACATAAATTTCGTATTCTTAATGAAAAGATAAATGAATTAAAAAATCAATATTATTAAAATAATAGCAATGTTATATTACAATTTTTCATCAATTAATAATTTTTATTTTTTATTGATCAAATAATATCTAAAAACTTTAAAAAGATGTAAATAATATAACAATATTTGGAATAATTCGATAATTAAATTATTTTAATGTTATCTTAAAATTAATAATTAATAGTAAAATAAATCCCTGATAATACATATGAATGCATACATTTTATGCAAATTTAATTTTAAGAGCATATATCATAGAACTATTTCGTCACGTGTTTTTCAGAAAAATTAAAACGTTATGTATTTATTTATTCTCATATGCAGAATATCATTTGAATTTGAGAATGTATAAAACTTTCGATATGAAAGTTCTCATGCTTCACTTCAAAGTTTGTTTTACAATATTGTTTATGAAAATATTTCATATTTTTTTAATTTGTGTTCTTTCTAAGATAACCTTTCAATATTCTTCATGCATAAAAGTAATATTAAAATATTTTTATGTATTTTAATTAGAAATCACATTTACCCCATATAATATGACATTCATGGTAAATTTAGTAGTTCACTTCATACTTTTTTCCCCTGTACTATTTAATTTGCTCTACAATATTAAGATTAATTCTTACGAATGATTATACTTAACAAATTAACGCCCATGTAAAAGGCAACATATATATCGCATATATATAGGGCATATAAGCCATATATATGGCTAAACTTGACATATATATGGCACCGTATGTTGCAAATATAAATGTTTACATGGGCGTGTATTATGACAAACATTTTGTCACTGCTTGATAATGAGGTTAAAACGTCAGCTCTCACAATTAAAGTCAAAATTAAATTAATTTTTAAAATAAGTATTTGATACCTGTATCATGTTATATTCACAAGTACACTGAGAGAAAAGTTTTTGAAAAGATTGTTATTTTTTTTTTTTTTTGTAATTTGAGAACATAACAAACAAAACCAAAAAATACAATCGAAAATTATAAAATGTATTCATAAAAGACATAAATACTACGATTTTTTACTTTCTTTGTTCAAATTTATGAATACATCGTACAATATATTATTATACTTTTTTTGCAACATTGTTCATCATATCCTCAAATTGCGACGGAAATTTTCAATTTTCTCAAATTTTTTCTCTTAGTAAAAATAATAGGCAATTTGAAAAGTTTATAGTATATTTTAAAAATTTATATATTAAACAAAAAATGGTAGAAGTTATACAAATGCTACACTCAGAAAAAAATCGGGTAATCGCTACTGCATATGCGGAGTTGGATTTGGAGTCAAATGTATAAGCATGTATTCGATACAACTACCCATTTAGAGTTAACATAATAGTGACAAATAGTAAGCCAAAATAGGTTATAAAAACTCTTGATTAAGAAATTGTTGTCGTAAACCTTTAAACCAAAATTCTTCCAGTTTAACACATGTAGTTTTAATTTAGATTATTATACATTTAATTCAGATGCTGTACTTTTGATTTTTAATGAACTTCTGTGTATCTTTTACAATACAAATTTAAGTTTAACTCTTCGATTATCTGTGCTTCATTTGTTTACTGTAATAAATTTCAGTTACAGTCATAACCGCAACTGCATATCGGGAGTTGGCTCCAAAACCAACTCTTAACGCGGAATTGGAGTGAAAATACGTCCAACTCCATTTACAGTTGCAGCAATTATATTTTCAGTTGTTATAATTGAAAACATAATTTTAATATAATTTTATCACTGAAAAATGATGTAGTAATTTCCAGTATTAATTAATGTAAAAATGCCAGTGATTACTAGAATTTTATACACTATTTTGGGGGAACAATTCCATGTGTGAATTCACAGGGAGGAACAATGTTATTAAACCAATAACAAACTTCAATGTTTTGTTTTATGTTGACAGTTTTTCACATAATATTACAACTTAGAAGCATCAGTTAATTCTATATAGCATTAAGGCCAAGTCTTAGAATTAATGACAGTTTTGTTTTACCTGAACAAAACATTAACATAATAATAATGTTTCTACGCTGAGAGAAAAAATTGGAAAAAATTGAAATTTTTCGTTGTAATTTGAGAACATGATGGACAAGTAGTTTGTTCTTAAAAGTACAATAAAAAATTGTACAATGTAGTCATATATTTGCAGAAATAGTATGAAAAATCATATTTTCGTTTTTATCAACACATTTTATAATTTTTTTATTATACTTTTGTAGATTTGTCCGTTATGTCCTCGAAATATAAAAAATAATTACAATTTCTTTAAAAATTATTCTCAGTGTCAAATCTAATACTTTTTGTATTTAATTCCATAGTGTAAAACTTATAAGTTGAAAAGTTCCACGAAAGGCGAATATTTTTGGTTTAGTGGCATTTGTGCTTTTTATCCAGCCTGCGAATTCACACACAGAACTGTATTTTCCAAAAGAATTAATTTTATTATTCTTTATTGCCTCGTTGTAATATAAACTTCCAACACTATAAACATTGCCTGGTTGTTTTTTATCTTTAGAGGTAGTTTTTCGAAAGATTTTACTCTAACTCAAAATTAACATAATTACAATAAAACGTTTTTAAATATAAAAATGTAAAAAATTGTTACTTGGACAATTGGTACATTATCAATGGGCAATTACACGCAGAAAAATCAAACATTTAATATTCCCATAAAAAATTGGATTCGAACCCCAGAAGACAATTTATGAACATTCTTATGATAAATTATGAAAGAAATACTATAATAAAGAATTTATTCCAATAAATCTAGAAAAATTCTAATAAATTTATAGGAAAAAAAACTTTATTTTAGCATTTATTTCATATTTTATTGTAAATATGTTCATAAATTGACTTCTGGGGTTGGAATCCAATTTGTTATGGTAAAATTAACTCTTTATTTTTCTGCGTGTAAATAAAATTAAAACACTAACAATATTTGTTTATATTTAAAGAGGCATTAAAAGCGGTTTAGAAACTAAATAAAATAAGTTTTATCAATATTTTGAATTGTAAAAACATTTTATTTTTTAACCCAGTTAAGTTAATATTTAACGTTGCATTAACATTAATTCATTATTAAATTAATATTTTAATACTAATTTAACCCGATATAGTTTACTCGCATTTGTTATAGTAAAAGTATAATGGAACTGAAGAACGAAACGTTTTTAAAAATTGAGCGCATAAAAAATAATGTTTGTAAACATCTGTAAGGTCAAATTAATGAAACAAAGACAATAACATTGTTTATTACATCCAAAGGACAGAAGAATGGATGTAAATACCAAACAAAAACAAAGTTTGTTTACCATTTTGTATTTCGAAAACGTTTCGTTTTTCAGTGCCATAAAAGTATATTATTCTTCAGTTCTATAATCAAATTGAATTTTCATACAAAATCACACCTAATTGAATTGAATATCCATGTTTCATTTGTTCACATATATATTTTATAATGAATATACAATAACGGTAATGTTAAATTAAAAATCAACTCGTTTTCTTTTCTCGATCGTCCTTAATTTCATGAAATTTTCCAAGGCGCGTTAGAAAATTTTGGGCCTTGACAAATCCAAAGGAAAAGACGTCGCACTGAGGGCAGATTAAGAGAAAGGAAGGAAGGAAGGAAGAAACGTGCCTGAGATGGAGCTAGTGAGAGGTTGTTTAAATACGCCGAGAAGCGCGCGCGTTTGTTCAGTTCAACGGCAACTGTCCTAACCGCTGATCACCGCGACCAAACGTTTTAAATCATTTTTACGCACGCCGACAATTAGAGCCGAACTTTTTGCGGTGCAGTGCTTAGGAGCCGTTTCAGTGTGTCGGCATTGCCCTCGATTGTTCGTCAGTTTTTCAGGATAATGTGCGTGAGTTGTGTTGTTGCCGATCAGTAAAAGTCCAAAATTTTGCACTTCACTTTAAGCGCTGCTACAGATTCAAAAATCCCGCGATGACCAACAAATTGAAACAGACCGTCATTAAGTAAGTGATAATCCTTATTTTATTTACGAAGGCAATTTGTGCTTACTTTCATTCTCTTAATTTATAAAATATTTATATCATTATCTTTCCATTATTTAGCTTTTTGTTTATTTCAACACCATTGTTCGTCAGATTTTCCATGGAATTTTATTTTTATATTAATTGTGAAAATAATGAACTTTATCTTACAAATCCAAAATCCATAATGATTGTTCTTATTGTCCGTACAATATCTTTTATTTGCACATAATTAAAAAGAAAAAAAAGTCTGCTTTTAATCGTCACGCAATGATCTTTATTTTTGTGTTTTCATTGTCCTTTTTCGTGTCGCAGTAACAGCAGATTGAAAGCTAAGCAATAAATTAATTGGATTACTACATAATTTATGGTTGGCGATTTAAATGTAGGTCGAAAACTAGAAATAAATAGAAATAAAATCAAAGAAAAACAATCAAGTGTTTATAAATAATGTATAATTGATGGTAGTGTTTTGTTCCTTGATTACACATGAACTCATCAGTGAGGCAAGTTTAACCAATGTCTAATACGCAATATATATTCCGAAAGTCTGAAGATGTTTACAAATAAAATCCACTGTTATTGTAACACGAAGATGGTCGACCAAAATATACAAAATGAAATGAAATAAAAATTTTAAGTAGGTTCTTCTCCTTGTTGGATATATTAAAAAGTATAAGAATTTTGCAATCTGTACTAGGAAAATGTATCGGCAAAGATACGTTAACTGAAAATTGCAAGAAAAGTACAAAAATGTTTCAGATTTATACAAATTGATGACATTAACTACCTACAATTGGAAAATTAAACCTTAAATGAAGTTAAAATTCAAAATTCATAGTTCAATCTCGCTACATTAATTTTATATTATTCTTGTCGATTCGTAATAGTATGAACAAGAATATATGGTTGAATTTATTGTTTCAACTTTTAATAAAGATTTTAGATTATACTTTCTTTATTGAAATAATACGATCGAATAAGATTTTACTGGTTGTATAAATTTTTTTAACCGAGACAAAGTGCTTTATTCGAATTTTAATTATAACGTACAGTTTCATTAAATATATTTTTTAGATGATATTGAAAATATTAAACCGAATTAAAAATTGGATTTTAATAATAAATTTTATTTACAATTGTATGTGTTTAAGTGATTGAATTAAATAATCGATATAATAAATTTTATTTATTAAATTAATGTACTCTTTTATTTTTTCTATTTTTTTTTTTTTCGTTTGTAAAAATAAAATTTTAATATTCATATATGAGAAACGATTAAGCATATATAAAATCTCAATTTCATACCAAGTTTAAAATTATTCGACATTTTCATTTATATTTCTTTTTGTTTTTCCTTCTCTTTTCTATTCATTCCTTTCCATTTCTTTTCTCTTCTTTCAATCCGATATGACTTATAGTGGTTAGCGTATAAATTTTATTGGATGAACGAATAATTCATCAGTTAAATTTGTTTAAGATAAAAATAAAAAAGATGTAAAACTTTTTTTCTACAATTCAACGGTCAGGTAGTTAAGTTCACTCTCCTCAACGCGGGACATATTAATTGACCATAAATAATACACATGACGTAACACTGAATTATTATCTCTTTTGTAATAAATTTACCGGCGTGTATGTTTATCATGATTTTCACGAACTTGAAATTATTGGCTACCGAAGCGAATGACTCGAATGTAAAAGGTAACGTTATTCGGTGATTTTGATACTCCCTTGTCGAGGGAAATAGCCTTTCGGGTTGATTGAATTAGGATTACTGTGATTTCAATGCACGAGGAGGATCATTAAACGACACTGGTCCAGCGTTGATGTTATCTCCTTTTAATCATCATTTAACTTGGACGTTTTGTATTTTTTTTTCTACATATTATTTCGCGTTAAAATTAATGGAACCAAAGAATAAAAAAAAAAAAATACACGGAGGGAAAAGATGATTAAAAATTACTGACATTGTTAGTAAACTGGTTATATATTTGCAAAATTTGAGAAATTACTATCTTAAGTTAGCAAAACGTAACAATTTGTTCGCAATTATTCTTAAAAACTGATGGCACTGACTAACGAAACGTTTTCGAAATACAAAATGGTAAACAAACTTTGTTTTTGTTTGGTATTTACATCCATTCTTCTGTCCTTTGGATGTAAATAAACAATGTTATTGTTTTTGTTTCATTAATTTGACCTTACAGACGTTTACAAACATTATTTTTTATGCGCTCAATTTCTAAAAACGTTTCGTTTTTCAGTTCCATTAAAAGCAGACACTTTTTACTAACTTCGGATAGTAATTTTTCAACTTTTTCAAATATAAGACCAGTTTACTAGCAATGTCAGTAATTTTTAGTAATCTTTTTTCTCCATGTAATTGTGAACATTAGAAAGGACAAATGAAATGCAAAATGAACAGTAGAAACGGGGATTCGCTAGTATTTCTCTTCGAAAATATTTAGCACAATGTGAAAATTATGTTGACTTAAGGTATATTTGTTTATTCCCATGAATTAACAGAAGGATGTGAAATTTCGACGTTTCTATGTTGAACTTTTATTGTGTGACTCAAAAAAAATTCTTTTATTTTATTAATCGAGAACAGGGTTTTGAATGCAGTAATTAAAAGTCAGTTATTTTGATTATTAGTTGCATAGTAATTATGTAATTGGTAATAATTGAAAGTCAGTTGTTTTGATTATTAGGTGCATGCGCCTGCACGATAATAAGTTATTGCTGTTCATTAGTTTAGGCTCATGACACATCGAATTAAAACTATTGTTCTAATTAATCATAGATTTGACAATATTTCAGTTATATATTAAGATACCTTTACCTCGTATGGCCTAATTAAGATTTACAATTGTTTATTATATTTAAGAGATGTAAAGATTATAGATTATTAGCTAAATTCCAACTAGGAAACATTTTCGTTTAAAATAATAAAACTGTTCAAGCTTTTACTCGCGTACAGAAATGGTTAAAGAAAACATATAGGCCATATTGTCTACGAATATATTCAATATGGCGTAACAACTTTTATGTTTAGGATATGATACTGAAATGAAACAGAAATTATCCTGGGCTATTTTTTAAGTTTATTGGTATGTAAAAGTACGCAAAGATGTTTTTACATTAAAATCATTAATTTGTATTTAAGACATAAAAATATTATTCAAAAAGTCAATTGTTAACAAAATTATGGCTCATTATCTGGGCAAATAAAAAGATCTTTGCCAACTTTTATCAGGAGAATATTAATTAACTCTTTTTAATAAATAATTTTTTCTAATTTGGCCGTCCTAGTAATTTTTGGGACACTCTGTATAATCTATTAAATAGTGTTTAAATTAGTAATCATTTATTTTATTCTGTATCATAAAATATTGTACACTTTTCACAGCATCACTTATAATATATGTTAAAAGTGTTAAGAGGACAAAATAAGTCTCACCGTAAATTTCAAATTGACCATTTGTATTTGTTGCTTTTAAAATCCAGTAGTATTAATTTATTATGTACACCCAGTTTCATCGACAGCTGTTATGCTTACTTGTTTCGAAAAATAAAATATGTTAGCAGCAGTAGCACTTATTTATACCGTTTATATTGTTGTAACCCATCAAATATAGCTTAGACAGACAATAAATAACAGCGCATGAGACAGAGAGAGTATACCTTCATTTGTTGGAAAAGAATGCCTTTACACAAACATTACGCAATCATGCTTTGCCGTTTTTGTTTCAGTGCTAAGGCTGCCAACATTTTGGTTTTCAAAACAGGTAAGCATAACAACTTTCGATAAGACTGAGTGTACGTTGTAATATCTGTTATATTTAAGTCATACATAGTATTTATAGGATTTAATATTATATCATCAATAGTATATATGATATAATATTATTATATCATAACTTACATAGTTTAATGCCGTCTTTACTTTAACTAAAACTTACCACCCTAATAGCAAGAAATATTCCAGAATATTCCAAAAATATTTGACAAAAATATTCCTATGTCCGACTCCAGAAATATTTATGGTACACCCAGTTCGATTGAAAGTTCGCCCCCTAGATCGCTAGTTAAAAAGATTTATGTTGGTATTAATTATACCATGAAAGTAAAGTTCGGAAAGTCATCTTGCATCCTTATTGTATTAAGACAGAGAACGTATATCAGATAGATGTTCTCTGTCTTAATACAATAAGGATGCAAGATGACTTTCCGAAATTTACTTTCATGGTATAATTAATACCAAAATAAATCTTTTTAACTAGCGATCTGGGAGGCGAGCTTTCAATCGAACTGGGTGTACATATTGTAAAGCTTATATCGTAAACTATAGTCAATTGTTTGATGTATGTTTACAATAAAGTATATCTATTACTTGAACCCAAATTATTGTAATTATGTATCCACTTACCTCACCCCCCTAGATTCTCCTTGTTTACGAATATGTTTGTGTTAAACAGCACCTCTTCTAAACGTATACATTCTCCCATTGATTATGCATGGTGCTCTTCTCATCAAATCAAAAAATATACTGTTACGATGTCACGACCAACGGTTGCGAGCATCATTCACACTACTTGAAAAGTGAGTCAGCCAGATGAACCGATATGGCCTAATAAATATATACAGACTTTGATTTTCTTTGCACGCACTTCCCCATGTGGAAGCACTTAGACGCAAGAAAAGCAAAAGATTACGCAATATACCGTGATTTAATTTGTAATTCGCACTAAAGGAAAAGATTGCTCCAATTTATTAAGAAAGAGCCAATTGATAAAAAATAAATTTATGAGATTTTATTTTTACGAAAAGAAACAATATTTCATATGTTTTCTGGGAAAACCCATATACGACTTTTCAGAGTAAAGTAATAAGAAACTTTTTTACTTTAGAACAATGAGGGTCTTAGGTATAAATACGACCCCCAAAAATGAAGCTAATCAGTTCTTCGACAACTCCGGACAGAGCCGTACCTCTGCACCTCGCAAGTTCTTCGCAGAGCCGTGTCTCTGCGTTCAAAGTCTGTTCACGCTTATTAGTTATAAAAGTTGTTCTTGCGATTGTTTTCGTCTTCGAAGTCAAGTCAAGTCCAGTCCAGTCTTCGAAGTCAAGTCAAGTCCAGTCCAGTCTTCGAAGTCAAGTCCAGTCCAGTCCAGTCCAGTCCAGTCCAGTCCAGTCCAGTCCAGTCCAGTCCAGTCCAGTCTTCGAAGTCCAGTCTTCGAAGTCCAGTCTTCGAAGCCAAGTTCCAGACAAGTCACCATTGAATCGACTAAGCAGAGTACCAGAAGTCCGCACATCATGCGTCTGCGTATAAAAGTAAGATTTATATTTGTATTCCTATTCCTTTTGATCCTATTCCTTTCTGGTGTCACATGTTGTAAAGGGTTGACGTCAAAGCTCCCATTTCGACTCTCAATCTGATAAAGTAACCTGCGATTCTTCCTCTACCATTGAGGGCTATAAATCATTGGGCGAAATATCGTGACACCAGCCGAGTTTGTTGACCTCATCAAATCTACTCTGATTTGTTAGGTCGAATAGACTGTGATGACCTAGGTCATCGCCCGGTTTCCCGAAAATATAATACTTTCAGTTTTCCTAAAACCTTGTCGCGTGCTATACACCTCCGAAACAAATTACCGGAAACGATTGACCTTTCTCTTTTTACGAGCGAACAACTAATAAACTTAAAAATTAGAATAAAATAAAAATAAAACTAAAGCGATACTCATGAAAAACTCAAATAATAGGAAAGGTCCAATTGATACTC
>JABFPN010007074.1:0-10762 GCA_022817305.1 Leptoteleia sp. ZL-2020 | reverse complement strand
ATAGAACTGTATGCATTACATATACTTAGTTTTTCCATAAATTATTACAGTTACACCTACAGAGTACATATAGGTTCAATACCCCAGAATTTATTGATAAATATACTATTTCATTTTTCTCAGTGCACAAGAAAAATTACACCTTTATAAATATAATTGGCACGAAAATTGAAATAAGCAGAAGACGACTATTGTGCTTAGATAAAACTTATATAAATTCTATACCCATGTTTGAATGGGAAATCATTCAACCGGGTGATTTGGATGTTTATCTATAGTTAATAAAATATAAATTAGTTTATTAGTATAAGTATAAAACATATGTTAATAATATTATAAACTTTTTGAGAATTTAATTTCATAACTGAAAATAATTATTATTAAAATTATAGTGAGCAAAAAAGTTGTCTATTAGAATCCTCATAAATAGTATATATCTAATCTACCTAACAAGTACGCGCTTAATCAAAATTCCCAACGCATTTGAGTGGCGCATTTTTACAACTAATGATAATTACAGAGTTATGAGTTTTCTCGGGGAGGAAAGGTGGCGCGCGCGTGTCCAAGTTGATGAAGAAAGGCAAATTATGGTTCCAGCGCAATGCATTATTCATTCGATTGCAGCGGGCAAAAAATGTGGCCCTCTATTATTGCGATAGAACTTTCAATATTCGTTATTGGCACGTGCGATTATATATTGCGCGCGATTCTATCCGCAATGTGATTATTGAGATATTACCAAAAAAATGTGGTTGTATGGGAATTGTAGTTGTGACTTTATACTGGGAGAAATTTATTAATAGATACCAATTATATTTTATATATAACTCAGCAATATGTGTGCATTTATTAGTACCACTTTACTTCGTATTAGTACCAAGAACTTTGCCATACAGTCTGGTAAATGGTATCACTTTTTCAGGTACCAAGTATTAGAACTGCAGTACTTCTTGTCACATTGTCGAGCATTATTTTAGGTTAAATTTGTATCATCTGTTGAATATTCTTAAACTGAAATTATTTTTATTCTTTTCTTGAAAAAAAAATATATGCTTTACACTGAGAAAAATATAACAGAAAAAATTACTGTTTTTAACTGTATTTGAGCCACATGTCCGTCTTTTAATAAAAATTACTGTTCTTTAAAAGCAAATACACTAGTTTTAAATGTCATATTTATAGATAAAACCGAAAAATTTCCTGTTAAAAAACGGTAATTTTTATCAAAAGACGGACATGTGGTTCAAATACCGTTAAAAACAGTAATTTTTTCTGTTATATTTTTCTCAGTGTATAAGAATTATTTATTCTTATTATAAATAGAATTTCGTTTTGTCCATATAATGAATGGAAATCCTATTTAATATAAGAATATTCTATTACTCTTAAATAGACAGTTTTGCGAGTGTAGAGTCCAGGATTACTATACTAGTTTTCTCAGTGTATAACATTTCTTGCAAATATTTTTAAAAATTCTACTTCATGAATTTTAGTATATAATATTACAATGAATAATATAATATAAATGCACATATATCCTCGTGTTATTATAAAGCGTATTATCAACTACTAATATAATTCTCTCGCTTTATTCCCAAGTTAATATCAGATCGTAATCGAACACACAACTTTCGCAGTAAATGTACAGTTTCGTATCAATTCGAAATTTCGCTAATAAAAAATAAAAGACAGGCTGCGCTGGCGCGGGCTTTTTTTTAAATTCGTTGAAATGGTCGACATTTAAAGCGTCGGGGAATATTTGATCGCACGCTACTGTGACGTTACGCACGAATCATAAACTGCGATAAAGGAAAGAAGAAATATAAAAAAAAAAATAACATCACACGGAATTAACAACAATATCAAAATACATAAACGTGTAACAGGTGTTATAATACTTGTACGCGCGCATTCTGTTTTACGTGCCAGCCTGGCGAGATTACGTATCACGGCAACTTCGCATTAACAATTAATTATTTTACTTCTTCTATTCAATTTGCAGTGTCGGTAATAATTTTATTAAATAATAGCACGTAATAATGTTTTTAATACTTGTTAAGGACTATTAAGTCGCGAATGAAAATATCCGAGGGAAATTGAATATGACAGGAGAACAGACGAAGACGGAAGATAATATTGTTTTATTTTTTTCAAACGTTTGCATTTTAAATCAGCGCGCCCGTTTAATTAATGTTCTTTTTTTTCATGCAATCGCATGCTATATTTCAATCGTATTCATTATTCAATTAATTTTAGATAATGAATACTCATTGCTAATTAAATATTCACACATGAAGTCACAATTCTGCAAAACAAAATCGATATTACCCAAAGAATAATCATGAAAACAAACTTATAATCATTAATGAATATGTAAATGACAAAACGTTTGACAAGAAAATGGATTGATTTTCACATATTATTGTTGATTGAAGTCGAGTTTATTTCCTCTAAAAAAAATTTAATTTTATTATTAGTAGCATTATTAGTGTCAGATTTAAAATGATTTTGTTTGCAAAGTGACTTGATTGATAGTACTCGTGGAAGTTCAAACTTTGTTTCACCAAAAGGTATTATAAATAACTAATACATTAATAAATATTTAATGAACATAATACATCACACAAATATATACGATACATGTAAACTATAAAATAAATTTCATTTACTTAGGGAAAATTTCAGACGCGAACTTTTGAAAATTATTTCAAACAATTTTTTACGTTCTTCTCAATCACCGTTCATTGAATCTTTCATCCCAGGAAAACCTAAGCATTAACATTCTGCGGAAGGTAAACTTGCTCGCGATGTTCCGCTGTTTATATAACATTAATTAAGTTGTTAATTATTTGCAAAAAGGCCTTTCGATGGGAAAAGTTGAAATTCCCTACTTCCACCTCGAGTAATATTTCATCTTAATAAGTGAAATTAAATTGTTATAATATTTGTAAATCATCGTGACACACTTCTTGGTTATTTTTGCGAGTCTAAAAAAAAATCTCAACTCGCAGACGTCGTCGCAGGACGACGACAGTGACATTGTTACTATATTATTATGTTAATAGGTGTCGTAAAAATGATTTCCATCACATTCGCGTATGGCGCACGAGAAAAAACTCATAAAGAATTCAAAATAACCGACGAAACTTTACGGTAGCATTGGTATTCCAACGGTATAGTTTAGCCACATATTAATTAATAAATTTCCCGATAACGCCAGCTTAGTTCGCTTTCAACGAACGTGAAATTTTTCCGATGCAACATTTCGCGATTTAGGATTAAACATTTAATTTAACGTATGCGTAAAAAAAGGAGGGGGCGGAAGCAGACGAGAAGGGAAAATATGCCAAAAGTTTTAGCTAGATTGCCACAAGAAAGAGGGGAGGAGTGGGAAAGGTAGGACGAAAAGGTTCTGAAGCTTTGAAATGAACTTTCTGAACTTTCCGACAGAAATGCGAGAAGGAGTCATGTGCTTAAATGAATTCACCAGCAATGTTACCTGGGATTTTATAATGTTACTACAGCGAAATTGTTATTACTGCTTTAATTGCGCTGAACGATGAAATGGATGACATCTTTGTTCTGATATTTTTCATTGCATAACTAATGGACTTTTCAATAAAAGAAACGAAAGAGGAATGGAAGAGGTGTAAGGTTATGTAGATTTTTATCTGCCTCTGATTAACGAAAGGTATCAAATTGAAAGACTCGTAAGATTTTGTTCGCCTCTTCTTTCGAGGCACGGGATATTCTAATTTACTTTATTTTGGAAAGTAAATTTTAATCTAATTTTAAATAATTGAACTGGTTTTTATCCTAAATTTCCATGCAGTTCCTAATCTTAAAACTTCGTCCTTTTACAATTTTAATTCGTTTCAAGGGAAAAGAGCAAAATTCATTTTATTATAAAAAATGGCAAAAATCTTGCAATCTTAATATCATTAAATCCCTGCTCCATTCCTCATTAATTTCAATCAATTATTTTTTCATCATTTTCAACCCATCTTAGAAGTTAGTTTATTTGACACTGAATTTATTTCACATTAATTTGATCTATCCATCGTTTTCTATAACTATCTAACTACCTTTAAATTTACATATTCATACAAACAATCCTCCTTGTTTTATATCAGTTGTTTATAGGACAAATAAATGCACGAGGGCGTACAACAGTTAATCCGATTGTTTATCTGAATATTCGTTCCATTTCTTAAAACAATTATACAATGTAAAATACGCCATAAAGTAACGGATGACGGTGTGCATTAATAAAACATTCATTATATAAGTTTGTTTTAGACTTAGACTTTGTTTAAATGCAAAGCTGCATTGCGAGCACGGCGAAACTGCTATTTATTCGCCAAGTAAAATTCATTAATCACTGTAAAATATACTTTCATAAATAATACATCAAGTTGAAGTGCGGCGAACGCATCGGGAGCCGAACCTCAAACCGAGTTCCAAATTCGATCATTGCCAGTGACTTTACGTCGACGTTTTCCGCTGCGGCCAAAATCACGGAGTCGAAACAGTTTGCGTCACAAAAAGCAAATCCTTGAAAGGTTCGACCAAATCCCGAGACGGCCGTTCGATGGCTTTAATTGACCCGGCCAATTTATCACCGAGCATAATTCGCCGCGTACAACGAAAGATGATATTTAATGATTATCATTTCAATCGCGTTTCGCATTTCCATTGTGAATTCGAGGAACGCTGCGGCACGCTCGATAACATCAAAGAGTAAGGATACGAAAGTCGAGAGCGATCTCGTGTAAAAAAAGGTGAATTAAAATTGAACGGGGGATTAGGATGGGGGTGGGTGGAGGGGGATTTTCCTTTGCCTCTTTTTGGTTCCATTCAAATCGCAGGGAAGAAATATCGGATCTAATTAAATCGGAATTTCGTTCAAGTCTGATCAGATCTGCTCAATGGTGTTCATTCCAAGTTTAAATATATCGGGAGTCTAAGTAAAACAGATCTGATTATGTTAAGGTCGATGATTAGATCCCCGTTTGATACGTCGATTGGATCTGAATCCCAACCAAATGCGATCAAATCTAATCTTTCTACGAATGATCGCATCTTACTTTATCAAGCCTCATCGGTTTTAAATAGATTTTTCGTGGATACTACAATATTCGATCAAGATCTCACGGTTCTTTGACCGGACGAAAATTAAGTCTAATCAGATTGGTCCTCGGATCCGTTGGAATCTAATAAAGTGACTTTCCTGGCCGGGATTTTTTGAGCCGAAAATGCCTAAAAGGGATTAAAATGTTTGAGTCGATCGGTACGCATTGCATAGATATATTCCCACTGGAGAACACGTCGCAGGTGCATGGGAATCGCGCTGAAATATCAAGCGAGCAATTTTCCAATGCTGTCATTTCTATTTTACAGCTGACAAGACACGAAACATTACTGCAAATTGTATGAAAATTGATTTCCTGCATTAGTCATTGTTTGCGCTCGGAGCTGACAATGGGATCGGGGCATGTCAATTTCGACTAAACGGATTCGCCGGTTACCTTCGACATTGGCGCTCAATTGAATTATCGGACAAATATTTTGTCGTCGCGATAACGTTAATCCACCGCGGAGCGCCCGGGTTCTTGGCGCGATTGACGCACGCAAAGTGCACGCGCACGTAAGTTCATCAAAGCGGGACTAATTAAGTGGCTCTTTGAAAAATTCCGTCAGCAGAAATTAGTTTAATCGCGGCGAAGAGGACGGCCTCGGGTTAATAAAACGTATTTCTAAATAATTTTTACGTAAAATACGACCGTACCGAGTACGTCGCGTCGACGGAATTTGAGGAAAAAGTTTGAATGAGATCATTTCATTTGTATTTATGAGGGATGAAAGAAAAAGTTGGAATCAAGAAATTGATGTATCCTCAATTGAATCGTAGGTGTCTGAAATTAAAATCCTGTCATATATGTAAGGATCCTTCACCCAGTTGATTGATATGTTGATTTTAATCAAGAATAATAAAGTGTTAAAAGTCTGTTCTCATGACTTTTGACCGATAGACGCCAGACTTATTTCTTATGATGAGAACGTAAACATTCCTTTGCCTGTATAAAGGTCGTACACACCTTTAACTATAACATTAAAGGTACACTTTTAACTAGTCAATCATCATTTTTCATCCGACAAAAGGATTTCTGTAATTCTTGATAAATTATTTAATTGATTCACCGATAATATAACAGAACAGTAATCGATGGCTCTTATTTAAGTTAATCTTTTTAATACTATACGAATATTTTCTAATAGCTTATCCCCT
Source organism: Leptoteleia sp. ZL-2020 (assembly GCA_022817305.1). NCBI lineage: Eukaryota > Metazoa > Arthropoda > Insecta > Hymenoptera > Scelionidae > Leptoteleia > Leptoteleia sp. ZL-2020. Next base: position 4,473 of record JABFPN010007074.1, on the reverse strand, counting down.
AAATCTAATGGCGAAAATCGGTAATTGTAGGTGTTACACTGTCACATGCGAGAAATCATTGCGCATCCTATCAAATATTTCATCGTAAAAATTAAAATAGTAAGCTCTTTGCCACTCGTTTATCACGCATTTTGTTAATTCCATGTAAACTATTAATCAATATATCACAAACTTATTTCGCTGTGTACACGCAATAATTTTTCGTGTAATCTTATCTGGATAAAATTGACTAATAAAAATAACATGATTCTATATAAATGCTAAATTGAGTTTATAATCTCAAAAAATAAAAATAATAAAAAAACATATTAATCAAGAGTTTAATAAAAGTTATTTAATCAATTTGGATGAAATTATGAAACATTATACTGATGAAAAATTAATATAGAAGCAGACGCAGAGAACCGTGATATTTTCATGACCAATCGCGAAGTTTCCGGAAGGATAGGGGTTGGAAAATGGAAGATAACGGGACGGCTTGTTTTCGAGTGTCAAAAGCCACACGTAACTGTCTATTTTTGCATCGATTACGAGTCTCGAGTTTGTTTTCGTGATTAGTTCTTTTTTTAAAGTCTTCGCTTCCGCAGATCGATTTGTTTGACTCCCCCCGATGACTGCGAGAATTAAAGGTAAAATTTAAACGCAAAGTAGGACAAGGTTTCTTGGGAATGTTGTAAACCGGCTCGTGCATGTTGCTCCCGGTTTGCTCCGCGCCTGAATTATAATGGTGATACAGCGAGACTTGCACCGTGATACTGCATCAATGTTCTTATGCGCCGCGAGCCACTTTTCGCCAGATATTACGGAGATACGAAACTTTGATCAAAACTGCGCAACACAATAGGGAAACTCCCTAACAAATTTTTGATTCACTGTTTGCCATTGCTGCAAATTGCATTATCAAGTTCACGTCGATAAGCTTAGTGACGCAAATTTTTTTTAGCCACCCCCTCAATTTTCGTCCGCGTCAAAATTTATTTGTTTATTTATGCACTGGCAAAGAAATATGGAGATTGCAAATGGGTCCATGTTCTAACGAAACAGTTTAAAGCCAATCCTTTAAAAAACGACGATTTTGGATCGACTAAAAGTTAAGGCCAATAACAACGTTAATGTACTAAAAACTGCACACGTTTTATTATGTATCGTAAAAATTTTGTGTTATTTTTTTATGATCTCTATCATGACAAAACAAGTAATGTTGTTTACAAACAGATCATTAATTATGCACGCAAACAAAATTTGCCCTCACTCGATAGCCCCCCACAATTATGATACGTGCCGAATTTTTGTTCCTCGCGTTTACTTATTTATTGTTTATAATTTTGGGTGGGAATATACGCAGAAGTTAACACGAAACACTTGATTGCTATTCCGGTATTTTCATCGTGCACTTTGCCGTTTTAAAAACGAATTTGTCCGGTTTCGTTGATCGTAAATCAACTCAGCTTTTGAAAGAATAATGTTTGAAACGAAATTTTATGTGCAGTGATTGCAAATTTATTACTGCGCAACGGCGGGATCAACGTCACGGCCCTTATCAATCCGAATCCAATTATTCGTGCATTATCGGGAATAAAAATATTCGCCCCGTCAAAACACCGCCGGTGACATCAATTTCAATTAACCGTTACACGGCGCCGTAAAATTCGGCAAAGTATGGTCTAATTGACGTCACGAACAGCTGCACCAAGGCAAAGACAAATCCGCGGAAATTGCTATATTAATCACGCGGTTTTGTTCACGGTGTAAAAAAAAAAAAGAAAAAGAATTGATCGCTCTTTTCAGTCGATTCGCCGAACCTTTGAAACATTTTTTTTTCTTCCTTCTCATCCTTTTCACTCGCAATTAACGGATTGGACTGAAAGATAAATAATTAAGGCTCAATTTGGAGACGTTTCGTAATTATGACAATTATTAATTTATGGCGATTGCCCACGGAGGCGTAATTTAATTAAGTCCGCTTTTTATTGACGATTGCCGGTTTACGAGTATTTGACCGAAATTTGGTGCCGAAATTGGAAACAACCCGGCCGGTACGAAAACAAGGATAAAAAAATAGTCAGTTTCTCTTTCACCTGTAGATCTGTGCTATTTCTGTTATTCTCGAGCATTTCAAATTGACACACATTGTGATAGTAATCATAAGATAAACTGTAAGGAACACAGCCATTTCCCGTGCACATTTAGTTTTCAACGAGTCATTGAACGTAAGTTTAGTGCAAGGAATTATAATTGTGTCATTATTTCAAAATAAACTGTGCCTAAAAGCGGAGCAGTTTTTTTTTTAAATTGACTACTTTTTTTTGTTTAAAATAGTATAAAATAAATGTTGTGTTTTTAGCTAAAGCATCCGTTTGAATAGATCATGTTAGATAACGATTGGTTATAGATGATGGAAATTAATCATGTGTGGTATATGTGAAATCGTTTGCCAGTAACGATGGAAAAATGTAAACTGAAGAATTGATAATAAATCTCGCATAAACTTTATTTTTTGACTACAATGTAATTATCATCCACGAAACTGAAATCGTGTATAATTATTAATACTAGGTGTAATTATTGATAATTAACGGTAACTGATAAGAAGCAACTCGAACGATAAATTCCAAAAACTTTATTATAATGTTATATAAAGCAGTTTAAATCGAAAAGAAACATCCTCGAAATAAATTGTTGTCTTGTCAAATTAAAGTGATTTATATTGTATTTTAAATTTAAATTTCAAGAGTATACGGCTCTTGGCGTTAGACAAAATTATAATTTTAAATTTTAATATCGCGGTTGTAAAGAGTGAAGTATAAATTTGAAGATAAAATAAAAAATTATCATTCAGTAGACTTTATTATAATTATATACAATGTTTAAAAATTGTCAGTTACTGTTTTTTTTTATGAAATTACTTTCTGCCTAAAATTGTTGACGCAATTCACTTTTAATATAGAGTAAAGGTATTTGTAAGAGTTAAGAATAACGTTTTGGTTTAACGAAAGTAATTTGGAGAACTCGTGAATCGAGAAAACCTATAATCAAAGTGAAATGCTCTTTGAAGAGTCAGGCATCCAACATAATTTCGATTCCTTGAGACGTTCATCAATAAAAAGGAACCAATTTATCAAAACTGTGCAACTTTTCGCCACAAACCTCCGAGAAAACCGCTTTTAGATAAGCCGCGGTTTTTATTGTCAACAAAAATTTAAGTACTTTTAACGTCTTCGCGAAACCCATATTGAACATTAATGTTACATTGTTTAACGTACAAACTTTCAAACGTTGCACAAGAAATTTACATATTGAAACGTTAATTAAGAAATAAACAAATAAAGTAAACACCAGACTGAAGACGGAAAACTTTTTTTATTAAAAGATGTAAATATTTTGACTTCGGTAACATTTTAATTAGATTCCTTATGTCACGATTACGGATAATTAATGGACGGTATATTAAAGAAAAAAAAGATCACTTCAAAAATATCATCTTCTCCATAAATAATTTCATTGTCTTCGACGTGAAAATGAAGGACTCGTTATATTGTAATTTAATGAATCCCACTTTCTGTTCCTGTGAAGAGCACCATAATCACCAGAATCCCGAAATTACATACGAAACTTTCACATAGAGAACTTTATGTTTAAGAACAGTTGTAAAATAATCGTAAAATCCGCTTTATAATCACTTCCCATATCATACGTTTTAAATTCATAACCGCAAGGAAATCGACAGCCATTCCAGATGAATCTTTACAAAAGATAATTATTATAATTTAAATTCACAATCCACATAGGAGTCAACGAGAACCGAAATAAAAATAATTTTTTCGAAAACCGTACCGAATGATTTTATCGATAAAACCCCGCAATCCGTATCCGCAAACGAAGAATCAATTCTCGAAAACAACGATTCTTCAGGAAATTCCGTCGGAAAAGCTTTGGGCAAAGCGGTTAAAACCACGGTTGAAATGCCCTCCGAGTGTACGTAAGAACGGCAACGAATTGGTAAAAGGGCTTGCGCGCCGGTGGAGCTGCTTGGAGTGGCCGAGGAAAAGGCTTTTGACTGGTCGAAGGCACCAGTAATCGGCGCGGCGGATACGGAAACGCGCCACTGAGGGCTGGCGCGGGAGCCGCCAGCTGCTGATATGTTTGTCGACTGGCGCGTTTACGTATCGACGGATTGGCCGGGACGCCGCGGGTCGCGTTGGACGGCTGGCAACAGTGTCCTGGGCGTGTTGTTTTGAGCGGTAAAAGCGGCCCCGGCAAAAGCGGGGCCGGGTCTCACCTAGTCCCTTAGTAGGCGCGACGCCGGTGCCCAAGCTGGTGCGAGGCTGCGTTCCTGGCGACGTGGCCCGTTTGCCCGGGCGGCATGGCTCCCTGGTGTCCCCGCCTCGGGCACCTCGGACACCTGCTCCGTCGGTCCGGACCGCTCCGCGTCCGTGCCGAGCAGCGTTTGGACCGGGGAGTGCGCGGTGTGTG
>JABFPN010007073.1:0-10762 GCA_022817305.1 Leptoteleia sp. ZL-2020 | reverse complement strand
ACTTGCCCCCCCCCCCCCCACGCCTCCCTCCGCGGCACCCTCTTTCACCGGCCGTTAACTGCGAGATAATCGGCGGATTTGCGATTTCAGCGCGGCCGCGACTTCATTACAAATACAAATACAATCTTAATGAGCGTTAACGGGGCATTCTGTAATTCCGCGGAGTAAGAAAAAAAAGAAAAAAAAAAAAGAAAAGAAAGAAAAGAATTGCGCGAAAGAGGCGAGACGTTTTGAATTCATCCGCGTGGCCGGCTTAAACGAGAAACGTGAGAACTTGCAATTGGCCATTGCGCGGTGCCGTTTGCCACCGCAAACCGGCGATCCCGCGCAATTGCCGCATTTCATCAGGCCGCCTTATGTAAGTTATGTTGCCGCCTTACGTAAACGAATTGTTTATCAATATGCATTGGGTTACATAAATTAGGATCGCGGGGGCATCAAATTGGCACAGTTTTGCGCACGCGGATGTGCGGCGCGACCCGGTAAAAGTGAAACGTAACGCAGGCGATCGGCTTTGAAAAATGCCATTTCTTTACGCGCCAGTAGAAGCCGGCGCTTGTTGTTGCGCGTGGGGTTTCATATGTGAAGCATACTCGAGCGCGCTTTTTCGTGACATGTACACGGAGAGAAAAGATTAATAAAATTTGCTGACATTCTTAGTAAACTGGTTATATATTTGCAAATTTTGAGAAATTACTATCTTAAGTTAGTAAAACGTATCAATTTGTTGGTAATGATTCTTAGAAAGCTGACACTTTTTACTAACTTAGGATAGTAATTTCATTTATGTCCGCGCGAATGTTTGTAGGCTGAGACTTAAAAGTATTAATTTATAAAGAATATAATTTGAGACGTTAATTTGATATTTGAGGGCGATCGATTGAAATTTTTAATAGTAAAATTTACCGTTTTAATTGTAAGTGATTCTGTTTAAATTAACCTTAATATTGAACTTGTAATAACCTTCTAAAACTATGCTCTAAAAGATATAGTTTTACATTGAGAGAAATATTATGAAAAAATTCCAATAATCTCTAGTAAACGAATCATTTTAAATAGAATTTCATTTTTTTTTTGTCAAAGTTTAGATTAATTTTTACCAGAGTTATAATGGAGAACAATTTAAAATTTAACGATTTCTTCAATTGTTTATTTTTCCAATTTTCAATTGTTCCATATTATAAACTTTGAAAACAAATGAAAATCTACTCAGTATGGTTCGTTTACTACAGATTTTTGGAATTTTTCCATAATATTTCTCTCAGTTTCACATCAACAGTTTACAAAAATAGTAAATCATTTCACTATTTCATTTTTTTTATTTATACAGTATATTATATATATGTATATAGATACATTTATAGCGTATATATAGATATGATAGACAGTTGAACGGGAACCTAAAATTAATTGTAAACTTTACCTTCAAATAAGGTGTCAAATGCCAACGTAAAACCAAAACAATACCTCTAGCTTGACACATTTTCAAAATTAAATACGAAAAACACTTCGATCAGCTCAGCTAGATCATAAGCATGATTAATTGTATTTCAATAATAACTCGCCCGAGTGTGCATGCCTGTTTTTGAAATTTATTTTTCAACCTAAAATCCAATCAATGCCAAAAGAAGAATACGATACTTATGCATACATATCTCTCATCACGTATCACTAATTCAATTACTTATTGGCACACGAAGCCACCGATAAGATTAAAATTTTACAATCTCGATCGTGAAAAAGAAAAAGAAAGGAAGCCGCTTGAAATGCATCATGTGTGCGGTTCATAAATAACGACATACGTCCTCTAGGCGTGTTTCACTTTTACCCAAAGCCAGGTCCACATTTTATCCGGTGGCGCGCACAATGCGCAAGCCCGGTTGCGCAAGCTTATTTACGAGTGTGAGAAAAAATTGAGACGTTAATTTGACACGTTAATCTGATATCCGCGATGCCGCGCGATCGAAATATTCAGTTTGGCCGAAGCGGCCCGGTTTAAAATTGCGCGCATTGTTCTTGCGAGCACAATGCGCGGCACTTTTCTGCCGCGTGGAAAAGAAAGAGAGAGAGAGAGAGGGAGGGAAAAGAGAAAAAAAGAACAGTGTGCCGCTATCGACCATTATCGCCGATGACCTGGAATACTTGGGATTCCGCAAGATCCACAATTTCGCGCGTTACCACCAATTAAAATACATAATCCACGAAAGCTAATTAATTAATTATCAAAGTCGAATTAATGAATCTGGGCGTGTGCGCGCGCGCCCCTGCGAATAATGGAACAATGCGCGCGCGATCGTGTAGATGTTTGCCGGCTGAGTTTTGCGAGTCAGTGGAGCAGCCGTTTCCCGGAACAATCTGGATCGATGATTATCAGCAATAGAAAAAGATACCAATCGCTTAATAACGCCGGCTAAAAGTCGCTACCGGGAGGGGCGGGGAGGGGGGCGCTTTCCGCGAATGCGATTCATTTTTAGGCACGACAAGACGATAATTAACCGACCCAGTCAAGCAGGGTCCCGATAAACTAGGAAGGCTTAGTACGGCGCCTGGTATGTGTTGCGCGATATAATAATTGATAAACAATGCGGAATGCCGGCCATATTCGTGGCGCCGGTGTCTCTTCCTGGTTGGGTAGGCGGTGTTACGTTTTACCACGCTGAGAAAAATAGTATAGTAATCTTGGACTCTATGTGTTTCCGTATAAAATAAGGTTTGGCAATGTGACAAGTGGTTCCACAGTTCTGATAATTGGTACTTGAAAAGGTGATACTGTTTACCAGACTGTCTGGTAATAGTCTTCAATTGTCTGGTTAGGTATCTTCTTATCAATCCAATGTAATATTTAAGATTCAGTTCCAAATGGATTACATTCCTTTTGAATCAGCATAACGCTGGAATTTCCGGTAAAATGTTCTCCAGCACTCATTTTTTGGATTGCTCTTCAAAATGGTAGTCGTGGTCTTCTGAATGTCCAAAATCGTGACGAAACTCTTTATTCATTTCATAATGAGAAAAATAATAATAGTAATCCTGGACTCTATGTGTTACTGTATAAAATAATGCTCGACAATGTGACAGGAAGTACTACAGTTCTGATAACTGGTACTTGAAAAAGTGATACCATTTACCAGACTCTGGTAATATTCCTAACATTGGAGCATAGAGTCTCAGAATGCCAGAAAGTATGGTAACTCTTATTATTTTATTTTTCTCAGTGCATCGATGGTTTTAGCTTTGGAAATAGCCAGAAGTTGTACGGTGCTAAATCACGGCCAATGTAGGGTAATTGAGCGTCACGATACTTTTTTTCCAACAATGAAGTACAACCTTAGTCTTGCGAGCCGGTACATTGTCGTGCAGTATTGTTCCTTACTTCCGTTATTCGGGTCGCACTCGCCGAATTCTGACCTATAAATGATGCGAGACATCCTTGTATGAATTCCTTATGAGTAATTCGTTTTAAATCAAAGAAAATTATAAGAGTAATTTCTTTCCTGATGTATCTATTGAATCTAGTATTTGGCATGTATCGTTTTTGGTATTATGCACTCGACAAGTGTTTGCAAAGGTATTCGTTGTTTTATTTTTATTATTATTATTATTAGTATTTTTATTATTAATTGTGATATGATAGATAATGCTTGTGTTACGCAGCTTTCGATGCATTTATTCGCCGAGATACGTTGTCCATTTAGGATCTCGTTAGTAGCTGTTCGCCGATATGTGTAGAAATGATTGAAAGCGGTTTCTGCAGCATAATCGTTGGAATAAATTGTAGATTAATTCGTGCGTTTGTTGGAAACGGGATAACTTGTACGGATTGTAGATTATGTATTAAGTTTTAAGAGTTTCGTTGCCGATAATGATAAATATTAAATTAAGATAGCGCGACGGTATGACGGTAAAAGATCTGAGTGTAAATGAATATTGTGAACAAGTTGTAGGAATAATGGCGTCGCTCGATTGCGGATAAATTTTAATTATTGCCAGTTTTTACTGATAATGGGAAATACGGTTATGGCGAGAAATGTAATCGAGTTGATTGTAATTACTTTCACGTCAATTACAACAATATTTTCAACGCCTTATGCTTTTGACATGTTGTTTTTATTTTTTATTTTTTCTTTTATTTAGAATTGTTTAATTTATACTTTTAATTAATAAATTTCCCAATTATTTTTCAATAAGTTGCCAGTGTTGTTGATTTCATTTTATATATCAGTTGTAATTGAAGTTTTGAAAAACTCCATACTTGGCTTTGAAACCCCTAAACGTAACCAACAACTCTGAGTTATACCTGGGTTATTTAACCCTGTGTTATTGTAAGGTTTCCTTTACATCTGATCTGTGGTCTAATCTTGCCAGAATGGCTTGGATCAGTTTAATATTCGATAGCTAAAGGGTTCATCCGAAACTCCAGTACACCACCCTTCTTGCAACCCCATTTAAGTTCTATTATCACTGTGCTGCTACTTAAATTATTCCCAGGGAATTATACGAAAATGATCCGATGACGAAATGATATTATGTATTCATTGTACGAAACGACTTTTAATAGAACTTTTTTCACCATGCTGATATTAATATCATTTACCCAGAAGACTTAACTAAAAATCAAAACACAGTGATTATTCCCTCAAAGCATTAATCTTCATATAATACCCTTCTGTGACATAAAAAATCAGCTACCCAGTTCAAAATTTGAATTTTCTTTATCCAAACTTTGAATTACCGAATGGTTTCAAATTTAAATATAAAATTGACTTTTATCAATATGAATTGCCGACTGAATTGACATACGCTTTAGACTTCAGGTTTTCATAAATGGGATTCTTCCCCCCCCCCCCCTTCTTTTTCCTTCTTATTATTTTGTTTCGAATGTAACGACAACGCTTTAACAGTTGAAAGCAGTGCTGACCACAGCCGCGCTACAATTTTCGTCTTAATGAATTTATTTATAAATGAGCTTTGGCTAACATTGTTGGTAGGAGACAATTCTGTCCTAGCCGACTGGTTATGACGGTCTCTGGTTTCGCGTATCGCGTCCATACGCATGGACAATTCCGCCAGGCATACCACCGAGGCCTCTGGGTACACTTGAAGATCTTCCTTTGGCCGCTCGGCCCAGAGGTTTCGCGCATTAATCTTCCTGCCGTCACCGAGTAATCACTGTCCGCGGATAACGTGATATCAGAATTCCAGTCGATCGGTTTTAACCTTACTCCTCGTCGATCAGCCCCGCGGGATCTTAAAACACTGTGGCGGCCCCGTTCGATGTGTAAGAATAAGTTCATTACCGTGACCTTGGTGGCTGCCGAACGCAGGCCGAGGCAACTCCCGTCCCTTAATCTATCATTGGATCGTAGCTTACTCGCGGATATGACATCATTTGTGCTCTTAATCAATAATCGATTCGATTAAAAAAAAAAAAAGGAAAGAAAACAAAGGTAAGGCGGGCATTAATCATCGGACGATTCTCAAGCATCATAATACCGTGGCGATATCGCGCCACGTTTATCATAAGCGCAACGATGTTTATCATTCGTTGTATCTTGCGGTTGATGTTTCATTTGCCGTCCAACGCAGTTTTGTGTTTTAACGCATGATTTAATTGACGTATCGTGTTTCCTTTTATTTTCTCTCCGCTTATTTTTACGCGCGCGCACACATTTCGTGCTGCACGTTTCTTGACCTTTCGCAAGGACTTACTTTCTTGCTTTTATTGTATGAAAGTTTTGTTGTTGAAATAAGACTTCAGAAACAATGTGAGACGACCTTGACGTGAAACAGTTTGTTGTTTTAATAAATTGACAATTTAAAGAGCGCGAGGTTTATACAATTTATTGGGCCTGTCAAATGTTTGAATAGTTCAGAAATTTTATAGGGCGAACATGTTTGAACATGTTGAAACTTGTTATAATATATTGTTTCCCTAACTTGAAAACAAAAGGCTGCGTAAATGCGATATAATGGAACATATAAGAAACAGATATAAAGCAGATATAAGGCATGTATGGAACAGACATGGAACTGATATGGGCCATACATGGAACATATATGGAACTGATATGGAATATCAATGGAACAGGTGTGGACCATATATGAAACGTGTATGGACCATATATGGGATATATATGGAACAGTATTCAGCATACATGGAAAACATGGAACATCTATGCGGCATATATGAAAGAGATATCTGGAAGATATATGGAACGTATATAGGCCATATATGGAATAGCTGTGGGACATATATGGGGCATATATAAATTTGTATCATCTCAACTGTTTGAACGTGTTTGAACAGTAAACATTAATGTTGTGGTAAACAATAAGAATTAGATGTGCCTTGTATACTTTCATGCCTTTCACCACAAGATATTGTTAGAGGAGACATTTTTGTTATTAAATAATTTAGTACTTTCATCGTGACGTATTCTAATTATATTACTATAGTTTTATTTCGTGTGATTTTTGTGGCACTTAAAACAGTAAATTTGGCAAATTTATATCCCTCGGCGTGTCGAAAGTGTGTATTATTAGTAAATTATGTTGAAAAGAAATGACTGAATGGCAGATCTTATCCTTAATAAAGAACAAGCACCTTTCTTTCAACGGCAACAAAAAAGTTGTTCGTTAAAATTAACACGATAAATTGGAAATTAAAGTACGCCGTTAATTATGAAATAAATAATGAACTGTCGTACAGATCGATCATTGCGATTAATAAATCAAGTAAGTGAGAAATTGTAGTGCTGGAAGAGTTGCCCTGCACAATGGGGTAGTTAATCATTCTTGTTCATCAAAGGTTTGCTTAACTGCAACTAAATGTTGATTCAGGAGAGGTATTAAATTGGATTTGGTCAATTGTATACATTGATAAGGAAAAGGTTTCTTTCCGGTTGAATTGTGAGAATCTGATAGAATTAACTAGTTAAGCTGTTAAAAATATAATTTCTTACAAATTAAATACGAATTTTTAGAAATCGTGACTTTACATTTACATATATTAACAATATATGTTTGTTTGTGCGAAGAAAAATGCTTGTTTAGAAGATTACTATTGAAATTAGCAAGACAATTACTAAAAATATACACTGTTTTATTGTTAAATGTTTTGTTACTTAATTACTACAATTTATTTTCATCTTTAATGTATGTTCAAGGTAGTTTACATTGATTTCAATAAATAATGTATACTGCATATACAATATTTATAAATATTTAAACACACGTTGTACCGTTACGGTTGTAACAATATATAATTGTGTTTATATTAACAGTAAAATGTTAGTTTCAACGCAAGTGTTCAGCATTCCTAAGCTAAAACTATTTTCATCGTTCTTTTCTCCAAAACATATCTTTTTTATGCCACATAACTTATTCTTACTACATACAGAATTTCGTTTTGTCCATACAACGAATCTAAAATTATTCTTAAATGGTCAGTTTCGTTGGAACATGTATGGACCATATATGGAACGTGCATGGACCGTACATGGTATATATCTGGAACAGTACTGAGCATACATGAAAAACATGGAACATATATGCGGCATAGATGGAAGAGATATGGAAGATATATGAAACGTACATATTCTAAATATGGAATAGCTGTGGGACATATATGGGGCATATAAAATTTTTTCTCATCTGAATTATTTGAACGTGTTCGAACACGTATATTGCAGTCCTTTGCAAATAATGTTTTTCTCCACACTTAAAATCTCATTGACCCAAAGCATTACACTGATCCGCAATGAAAATCCCAAAGCGTTATAAACGCGCGCGCGCGCGCGCGCGCCAGCATAATTAACTGTACAAAGGTTTTATTTAGTCGCGCAAGCCGGTCGTTCCGTTTGGTAACATTAGTACATATTTCCTAGCTCGTCGAAAAAAGAAAAAATGTCGAAATTAACATAATTCGATGAATAATTCAGCGCCGATAAGGTTATCGCGCGTCGTCAATCCTTAATGATTTAATGCGCGCCCGGTTATCGGGCAATAATTGTAATTGCGCGTTAACATTATTTACCGGGACCCCGATACCGATAATCTCGCGCCTACGGGACACAACGTCTTTCGGTCGCGCCAGCAACCGAACTTCTCGGCGGCGCCGATTCTTCCCCGCGGACGTTTTTGAAGCCGCGATTGTCCTAAGTACATAATCGTGTCGCCGTATAACCGTCGACGCAACAAACTCCGCTGAGAAGCGCCCACGATAACGCGTCCCCCCCCCTCCCTCCGACCCCCCTGTCCTTTACGCTGAAATAAATCAATCGTCGCGGCGTTAGAAGTAGGTGAACCGGTGGGGGCACGCTCGATTCCTCGATACGCCAATAATCCCGAAGCCGTTAGATCGCCGGCGTTTTGCAGCGATTCGCCGGATCCTTGGCGCGTTTTAAGCGAGCGGTCGCGCTCATCGGATTGACGTACCCGGCCAATATCGACTCAGTCGCGCGATAAGATAAGCGCCCCGACGCGCGACAAATGAACGCATTCCCCATGCAAATTGAGTGCAAGTGCTTCCTGCTACGAAATTAGCATAGAAATGGACGAATACCGATCGCAATATTTCGTTCGCACCCAAGTAGAAATTGTGCGAAGGGAGAACAGAGAGAGAGAGAGAGAAAAAGAAAAGAATTAATTTTCATGTTGATCTTAGATAGTGATGCTTGTAATGCTTACACCGTGGAATACTGTAAATAATTCATTAACAGATGTAAGGTCGATAAAACAAAAGAAGGCTCTGTTTGTTTTCCGTACTTTAGATAGAGAATAGTCGGTGGGTTCCCAGTAAAAGGTCGCTTTGTATTGTGGTGATACTACGCGCGCCATCTGTGTGTGGGGTTGCCTTTGGTATGTGGAGTCGTCGTTTATCTACTTGCCACGCAAGTTTTAAGGCGCTGTCATATCTGGTTCGTTGGGAATAGCGCTGCGCGGTGGCAATGTCGTAGAAGCGGCGGTCGAGACAGAAGCGACGAAGCAATGTATTTAGTTTATATGTATACTGAGAATGATAGGACGGAAGATATTACTGTTTTTAACTTTGTTTTATATACATGTAGATATTATGTACTTGAAGTTTAGTAAGAAAAATTTTTATTAATAATGTAATATAACCATTATATCCAAAGCGATGGCATCTTATACTGAAAAAAAAATGTAGAGTGCTTCCAACTGGATGGTAGAGTTGATGAAGGGATACTTGAAACAACCATATTCGAGTTAAATCTCCCATATTTATGTAGTTGAATTGACTCGATATTCCAATTGAATAATTGAAATTAGTGAAATGACAGTCGGTGTATATCTCACGTTACGAAACAGTGACGTTGGCGCAGTGCTTTAACTTTTAACTCCATGTTAAAATATGTACCTACTGCAGTTCAAATCCTAGCCAAGGCGAGATTATGAAAAGATTTTGTTATAAAATTATTAAATAAAGTATTTGTCCTTACCAAGTATACATAGAGTTAGTTAATTCAACTCAAAAGATATTTTATTTGTATTAATAATATGAACTGTGTCAAATTATAAATAAGCTTGATCTTATTTATATTTGACTCAGAAAACGAGTTGATTCAACTCGATTTTACTTGATTCAACATAGCATTTTTTACAGTGTCATATATATATATATATATATATGAGTGCCTGACTAGGGAATTAGGTCAGGACCCAATCAGTCAGTTCTGCTATGATTTCGATAAGGAATCACGCGCAGTTTTGTTTACTTTAGGCACGTGGATGACGTGGGTCACGGTCAATAGAATCGCATAGGCGTAAAGGCGTGGTGTTTAGAATGCAGATCCGCGAAATGTCATCATTTAGATCTTGTCATTGGCACCACGCTCACATATCAAGGACAAAAAATTGCTAAATATAATTTGCAGAAGAATTGTTGCGCTGCGTTGATAAAGGAGTTCACTTATAAGGTCATTCAAATGATCTACGCTGCGGCGGACAATAAGATTCGGATTAGATATGCCGCAGCTGGGGGATTAATGATTGATATTTCTCTATGCTGCATTGGAATAAATTTAATCAAGGCTGCTGGGGAATTATTAATAAATTTATTAAAAGTGTTTGGAATTAAAGCTGAATTATTGAAATGAAATATATTGCTATTATAGTCGATGAATAGTCCAGTAATAGTATATTTAGTGGGTATACCTTTGTGGTGTGTTCATTTAATTCTATTTTATAATGTATGCTATCGGATATAAGTATTATTTAATTGAAATTTATTAATGTTATTGTAGGCGAGTAAAATTAGATATATATTATGATAAAAATAGATTATGATATATTTTTATCTTAATCTATTTTTATCATAATGTATTTCTATTCTATTTTTATCATAACATATATAAAATACATATTATGATAAAAATAAAAACTTTCAGAGTGTTTATATATTCGTTATTTTAATGGCTATTTAATGAAATAGTAATTGTTGATATTGATATAGTAAAAGTTCTTGTAGTTATAACTTTTGTTATATATTTATTTGTATCATAAATTACATATATTTTACTAAATCCCAGGTAGAAATGAAATCGGGCATGCCCTATCACCTATAGGGCCCCAATGGGGCTGAAACGTGGAATACCTGAACAACGGTTTCCTTATTCGAGCCCTATAAGGGACTAACCAGGTACACTGCATTTGAGCACGTAATATGGCGTCCAAAGCTGGCCCAAGGAAGGTTACCTAATTGGGCACCGGTACAGAACGTAACGCTCGGCATCGGTCAGGC
>JABFPN010007072.1:0-10762 GCA_022817305.1 Leptoteleia sp. ZL-2020 | reverse complement strand
ATCGAAGCTGTAAATGGGTATTTTGAGGAGCTTGACGAATCAGTCTATAGAGATGGCATTACTAGACTAGAACACCGCTATGAGAAATGTATCAGCCTTGGAGGAGATTATGTTGAGAAATAAAAAAAAAAATTTCTTAAAAACGTTGTTTTTCTTGGTCAGGCCGGAAACTTATCAATCCACCATCGTAAAATTACTTGACTAATTTGAGAATCTAAAATAAAGGGAATGAAGATTTTGAAGACATAAAACGAGATGCGTAGTACATTTGGAGGACTTCTTGCAATATAACGGGAGTTTTCAAAACAGTTACACCTAAAAGAATGGTTTTGAGGACGCACCTATAAAATAGATCATTTCCGTATTTTTTAACATGTTTATATATACATACATATACGATATGCATATTTTGAGGACGTAAAATATATGTAATGTATATTTTGAAAACTTCCAATATTAATTTCGAGGACCTAGATATACAAAATTTACATTTTGAGGCCACAATAACATATTCGTAGTACATTTTGAGGACTGTTTTGATTTGAGGGGAATTTGCGCAATAATTACATCTATAATAATTACTTAAATGACAAAGTCTCAAAATAAATAGTTTTTACATTACATTACATAAATATGTACGAAAGTAAAATTTTTGATGTGAAATGTATAAGATGGGCTTTATGGGATCCGTTGGTATCAATCGAATTTAATAACCTCCCAGAAAACCTAATTTACCCAAGTTCAAAAACATAAAATTTTAGCTTGAAAAATTCGTGCACGGAACTTTATAAAAAATGCAACTGAAATTTTGATTAAGATATATGAAGTTTCATATAATATTATTGTAGATATATGATCATTGTCCTTCCTACAAAAATACTGAAGTTTCACATTCTGTCAGGCTCGATCATTTGAAGTTGAAACTTTGTTTTTTATTCTGGTACAAATAAATAATCTCTGTGAAACTCAACTATTTTTGTGCCAAGGACAATTATGATGTTTCAAGAACAATATTATATGCAAATCCATATACCGTATCCGAAATTTCAGTTTCATTTTCTATAATTTTGGATGTTTTTTTCTATAAGTTTGGATGTTTGAAGCCGAATGTTTGTGTATTTTAAACCAGGATATAGAAGAGATGTATTTTGATGAAAATTCCTTGAAATTGCCAGTTTACATAAAAAAATCGTAAATATATTGCAAGAATATTTGGGAGACATTCCTATATCGCAATTCATATTCAACAGTTTATTTGCTAATCCTTCATATTCATAACTCAAAAAGAGATGCGCATTATTATATTTTAAGGACGTCTGAAACAATGATTTTTGAGGAACAGATCCTTAAAATAAATAGTTTCTATAGTACTTCAATAATTATAAATAAAACGGATAGCTTAAAGTCACGAAATGCATAAGGTGGGCATTATGAAATTTATAGTAAATTATTAATAATGTTATCAACAAAGACAGACTTAAACCAGATGTAATACGCGTCCGGCACATTATCAACGCCAAAGTTGATCCAGACTTATGCCAGTACTGGGGATTTAAAAAAAATGCTTAATGCAAAACTATATTGGCTGGTTAATGACAGTGTATAAATACACAACTAGCATTTTAGTTATATTGTTTCATACCAAATTCATGAATACCAGAGTTGGGCCAGCATCAATCTTTAACTGGCGGATCTCTTGAATATAACTAATTAGGCGGTAAGGTAACAGTACTGATAAAGTATCGTATAATCATTAGTAAATTAAAAAGAATTAATGTTTCCAAACATGGCTGGAAAATTTTGTCGGAGTTAATTCAAAGTTTTATCAGTATTGCCAGTTGTGTAAAACAATATGTAATAAAAAATAATTAAACAAAACGTAATAATTGTTATGTAATATTTTACTACCATGCCTGGCAAATTTAATCCTTTAAAAGTTACCAATGGTTATACGATACTTCACCAGTACTGTTTGAGTAGATCCGCCAGTTAAAGATAAATCTGATATATCTCTAGTAGTTAAGTAGCCCCAACTTTGGTGTGAACCCCTATAACTAAAAATACCAGTTGTATACTTGTACACTATCAGTAACCAGTCTACATAATTTTGGATCTACTTTGACATTTATATTTTGCCTGGCACGTTTTACGTCTGTTTTTGTTGATAAACAAGTTCGAAACGATACGGGTCCGAATCCTTTTACCAGAGTTTGTCTGACAGTACTGTATCAAAATCAGGCTAGTACTGCATATCAGAATTAGCACTCTCCTAAGTTATACTCTCATAACTGTGTAACAACTAAGATCCAATAACTTACCAAAATTGAATAACGACTCTTTCTTTTGTATTTTATAACTTTACCATTACTGGCCCGATTCTGGTAATCCAATCCGTCAGTTCTAGTAATCTAAGAAAATTTAAGTAGAACAAAAATACGAATAAATTGAACACTTGCGATAGCTCGGTAGTACGGCTTTCGGCATTCATCTCAGAGGGACAGAGTTCAATTCTCTAAGCAGTGTCAAATTTATATATAATAATTTATAAATAAAATTTAACAATAAATATAAAATACTAAAATCGATTTAAAGATATAGCGATAGTTAAATGAAATATTTTTTTTGTATGTTAATTATGTAATATTAACTAGTTTTTTTGCATTCCGATACTGGCACAGTACTGGGACAAATTAGATTACCCAAAGTAAACTAATAAACTGCCAGAGCTGTTTTTCTAGTAAAACTGTACTGTATCATTAGCTAGAAAGTATAAATTGTTGCGTTGAAACAGTACTGGCCCAGTGTTATCACTCCATTACTGGCACGATTCAGTTACAGTTTTGGGAACAAGCTGTTACCAGTACTGGTAGCTCTGGTAAAAGTACTGCACTAGTACTTGACCCATAGAACATTCCCTACTAGAGATATACATTGCAAAATGCATGAATTACAATTATATATTAAAATAGAATTTGAACACATTAAGTAAGGCAGACTCCCCATGTTGAAGTTTCCGTTTTAACGTCGAAACAGTATCGTTTTTTTGACGTCGATAATTGACGCATTATCACTAAGTAATAGTGTTATCATTAAATAAGGTGATGTTTAACACAAACATATTCGTAAACAATGAAACTGTAACCTCGGTAAGTGCTCCGCTTCGCATTGTTTACTAATACGTTTGTGTTAAATATCACTTCTAGCACATATATACATTTTGCCATTAAGTATGCAGGGTGCTTTTCTCGTTAAATCCAAAATTGCATTCCAATTTTGTTATAAATTCAAAATACACTAATTCCGTGGATATAGCATTTTTACATACTCTTAAGAGGAAATCAACCAGCATAATGAATGAGAAAATGTATGCGTTTGCAGGAAATGATATTTAGCACAAACGTGTTTGTAAACAATGCGAAGCAGAGCACTTACCGACTTTACAGTTTTCTACTTGCAGATTCTTATTGTTTACGAATATGTTTGTATTAAATGTCACTACTTGTAAACACATATTTTTTTTATAAATGATTTTCTGTACACTTAGAAAAAAGTAATAGTAAAATTGAAAACAATTTATATCCATTTGAGGATATCTCTGAAGAGTGAAAAATTTTACTATTAAAAATAGTAAAAATGATAATTATCAAAGCAATTTGTAGTACTTTTGTACTAATATTTACTACATGACTTTTAAATTTTACCATTATTAACAGTAGAAATAATTACTTTTCCAATATATCCTCAAATTGATACAGGAAATAGTAATTTGTGATATATCTTTTTCTTAGTGTATGTACGAGACGTTATAACATTTCATGAATGTAAATGAGTACCCGAAATGAATATTACATATGTACCCGCGTCCTCAAAGTGCGCATTCCATATACACAAGTGTGTCCTTGAAATGAGTCCCCGAAATGAACATTATATGTGTCCTCGAATCCTCAAAATCCGCATTTCATATATTCAAATCTGTCCTTCAAATAAATGTTGTATACGTACGAGGCGTTAAAATATTTTATAATTATAAATGAGTCCACGAAATGAAGATTACATATGTACCCGGGTTCTCAAAATGCGCATTTCATATATTTTTTATAAATTTCTTAAAACATTTCATAAATATAAACGAGTCCCTGAAATGAACATTACATATGTTCACAAGTCTTCAAAATGCGCATTTCATATATACAAATATGTCCGCAAAATTAATGTTCTGTATGCACGAGACATTAAAATACTTTACAAATATTAGTGGGTCTTCGAAATGAAGATTACCTATGTAACCGCGTCCTCAAAATGTACATTTCATATGTACACATGTGTCCTCTAAATTAATGTTCTGTGTGTACGAGACGTTAAAATATTTCACAAATATAAGTGAGTCCCCGAAATGAAGATTACCTATGTAACCACGTCCTCAAAATGTACATTTCATATGTACACATGTGTCCTGTAAATTAATGTTCTGTGTGTACGAGACGTTAAAATATTTCACAAATATAAGTGAGTCCCCGAAATGAAGATTACCTATGTAACCGCGTCCTCAAAATGCGCATTTCACATATATATCTGGGAACGAGGATGTATGTAATTGGGTCCTTGAAATATATGTATCATATGTACGCGAGTCCTCAAAATGTTGGATCTATAAATACTTTAAAAGTCCTCGAAATAGGCGCTTGATAGGTACGACCAGAAGGAATAGTTTTTGGACCGTAATTTTTTAGAAAATTGATCGGATGTCGATCAGAAGCATTTTTATAAAACATAAATGCAAAAAAAATCGCGTCCCCAAAATAGGCGGTTCACAAATATATATATATAAACTATTGTATATTAATAACTCCTTTATGATTAATTGCAATATAAAGTTTGCAGTACAAATTCCATTGAGAGATAGTTTGAAATTATTTTTACAAATTCCCGGTGTATATAATGCAATCGTAGATTATACTCAAAAACTTGTCAAAGAATCATCATCTGGTATTATATCAAACATCATTCAAGCAGATTTGTGGATCAAAAAGTATTCTCATACATTTATAAACGAAATAACTTTTCCACTGTATATATTCTATGATGATCTCGAAGTAGGAAATGCCATAGGCAGCCATGCTGGCATAAATAAGTTCGGAGCAGTGTATGCTATGATCGCTTGCTTACCACCTCCTTTAGCATCTCGTTTGAGTAGCATAATTTTTTCTATTTTATTTTATACAGAAGATAAAAAAAAGTAACAACGAAAGCGTATTCAATAAACTTATTGAGGAATTGAATTTTCTTAACTCTGAGGGTATTCAAATAAATATAAACGGACTGATCAAACGAATTAAATTTCAATTAGTGCTTCTCATTGGAGACAATCTTGGACTAAATGGTATCATGGGATTTACTGAATTGTTTAACACAAACTATTTCTGTAGAATATGCAAGATAACGTCTGACGAAGCATCTGAATTAACTGTTGAAGATGCATTAAAATTGAGAACTAAAGTTAATTATGATCAAGATGTTCAAGATGGCAAAGTCAGTAAAAGTGGTATTAAAGAAGAATATGTATTCCATAAAGTTAATGGTTTCCATATTATCGAAAATACAACCATAGATATGATGCATGATTTGTTAGAGGGCGTTTGTAAATATGTCATGCGATCAATTATATATACATATGTTTTTGAAAAGAAGTATTTTACATTGCAACATCTTAATACAGAAATCGAAAACTTTGATTACGGATCATTAGAAGAGACCAATAGACCACAAACAATTACAATGAACAGATTATTGCATGGAAAAGATTTAAAACTGTCTGCAGCTGAATCCTTGTGTCTTGCTAGATACTTTTCACTTATGGTAGGTGATCTAATTCCGGAAGGTGACACGTTTTGGAAGCTATATATATATTTGAGAAGAATTATTGATATTTTATCTCCGCGAACTACACCAGCATTTGCAAAAGAATTGGCTACATTAATTCAAGAATTTAATGAATTATATAAAAAATTGTGTGGGAAACTAAAACCAAAGTTCCATTTTTTAACACATTATCCAAGAATTATACTAAATAATGGGCCAGTTGTTTTCTTATGGAGCATGCGTTTCGAATCTTATCACCGTTCGTTAAAGTCGACTGCACAATCTACAAGTTGTAAACAAAATTTATTGAAAACTATAGCAACAAAACAAACTTTAAAAATGTATGAATTATTTCATTCATTGCACTTTGAAGAATCAGTGAAATTTGGCGCTGAAATAAAAAAAAAAAGAATGTTACTTCAATGATAAAAAGTTAGACGAAATTTGCAAATATTATACACGCGCTAATATTACTGGTACATTGTACAAGGTTGGAACAGTTGTAATCACTAATATGCAAAACAGCGAATTAGAGTGTGGCAAAATTATTGCTATAATTAGTTTAGAAAATGAAATATATTTTTATGTTAAT
The DNA here is from genome assembly GCA_022817305.1 of Leptoteleia sp. ZL-2020. Taxonomy (NCBI): domain Eukaryota; kingdom Metazoa; phylum Arthropoda; class Insecta; order Hymenoptera; family Scelionidae; genus Leptoteleia; species Leptoteleia sp. ZL-2020. The sequence goes on along the minus strand of JABFPN010007072.1, from coordinate 4,311 downwards.
ATATTCCACGAAGTCACATTTGACTCGTAGTTGTACGAAATATGAAAGAAAACAGTCGTCCGTTATTTTAGTACAGCTGCTGCCCCAAAATTGGGATGTCTGTCGTACCATAACCTCAGTGTGTCAGACGTACCAAAGGAAACGCGTCTAACGCACCAAAAATTTTTCTGTGTATTATATTTCATACAGATATTATTTGTATTTTTAGTAACATGTGGTTGAAATACTGTTGAAAACAGGAATGTTTAATTAAATATATCTCTCAGTGGAGGTTCACCTAAAACTCACCACGAATCCTCTTGTTCAGCGTATCTAAATTTTTAAAATTTTGTGTAAATATAATTCGTTTAATTTTGTGAAAATATAATTTTTTTTAGTAAAATCTTGGGTAGCCGCGTTTACTTTTTCGCCTATATACGGCCGAAATTATTCGTTATGAAGACGTTGAGAGACAGACAATACCTGAGACAGTGATGCTAGAAATGGGCCTCAGCCTCAAAGTTGTGCCTGAGGCCGCAAGTTCGGAAAGCAGCCGAATTCAGCCGAATAGTCGTGACGATTCATGCACACAAAGACAATTCTCTTGGTTAACGTACGTTCCGACAGTCGTTTGTTGAGAAGATTATTGCCATGTACGTTAAATTTTATTATGTTCAATATAAAAAAAAATAAAAAAAAAAGTAATAATTGCTCAATGATAATAGCACTTTCAATAATTGATTTTATGTCCTTTCAGTATATATTAAAGATACGTTTTAAACTGCTTTTAGACTGCCGGTACTATGTTAATGAAACAAACTCACGCAATGCAATAAGCCAATAGACGATGCAAAATACTTCCATAATATTTCCATCGTGAATCGAAATCGTGCATCGAAAAGGAGCTCTCCAACCACATCACGTGCCTAACGCTTTATCTCGAATGTTCGAGTGCATTTCGGCCTTGTGCTCCATCTCACAAACGACCGACTCGTGATATCTGCGTCGCGTAAACGATGTGCAAATATACCCCCAACGGTTCCCGAATTGGATCGTGCACGAGGATAGTTTCTATTGCCATCACGCCGACCCTTTAATTGATCAACTGGTAGATGACTTTGAGCCCCGGAAGTTGGTGTTGCCGAAAGACATGCGGGAGAAGGTGTTGTCAGCAGGTGAAATCGCTGAATACTCGGCCCCAAGGGCTGATGCGGTCCCGACAGTACGATTCCCCATGGTCGGTCGTATCCACCGATAACATTTGCCCCTTTCCGCGAAGCAACAGAGGTTTCACATATATTCCGGTTGTGGTCGATCTCTTCACCAAGTGGGTGGAGTACATTGCTCTGAGCAGAAGCCGATGGATCCAGTATAAAACGGACATTCGAGATCCAAATTACCTTTCAATGGGGCCTGTCGGAAGTTGTGGCCGCGAACCTCACCGAAAGAAGTAACCGCACGCTGAAGCGATAAGTGTCGCGTTTGTGGAAGAAAACCATTCCCGGTGGGGCGAATATCTATATATACTATTGCTGTTGTGCCGGGATCTCGAGAGAGGGCCGGAAAAAGGGGAAAAGCCCTAGAGAAGTGGTGCGTATGGAGCGTATGTCCGCCTTGCACGACCTCTTTGCTAGGTTCATCGGCGAAGCTGAAGACGTGCAGGCGTGCTACTACAACAAAAACTGACACGATATATACTTTTGCCCCCGCGATGAGATTTGATACGAAGCGAAAAACCTCTCGTCGCACACTAACGCCACGCTGCGCCAAACTGGAGAAGTACACCGGACCGTTCATCGCAGAGAAAGTTCTCTCCCCGGTTGTTTATTTTCTGCGAGATCCCGACGGTCGAAGCTCCGGGATATATCATATTTCCCGGTTGAAACCGATACCGCCAACCCCGGAAACGCGAGCCATACCAGATGTCCCGACGTTCGCCATTAAAACCACGGTGGCGCTAACGGAGCATAAGCCCGGCAACGAGAGCGAAAATTCAGGGGATGCCAAGGTACCCCTGGACTCCACTGTAGTGCTCCCGACGGCGAGGAAGGGAAAGCGAAAATGCGGACGGCCACGCAAAACACTCACTCGCGTCCTTCTCGCCCGAACGACCGATGTAGAGGACGACCCTACCGAAAGGGCGCCGTATGCGCTCCGATCCCAGCTTACCCGTACTACATAGGTCCCCAGCACCTAAGAAAGTGTTATTAACTAAATACAAAATCTTAGAAAAATCAATTACATTTCTCTTTCACCTTTTAGCATTTCGCCGCTGCCAAGCCTTAGGTCTAAGGTATCTAGGAAAGGGTTGATCAGTAAATACAATATCTTGGGGAAATTGAGCCAGGTGGTGTGAGAGGATGGCAGCCTGGATCTCGGGGCCAAAAAGGTGATTGTCCGACATAGGAGAGATTGCCGGTAAGAGCAAACCGCGAGTTGCACGCGATGTTCCCTCGTGCTTCATTTCTGTTCCTCTTGTCTGTTTGATAATTTCTTTTTCTTTTTTCCAGCGGTACACTGCCGAAGTCTCGCGTATCTCCTAATGTACCGCTCTATTGCTGAATCGAGAGTGACACGCTTCTACCTCGGTGAGGAGAGCAACCGGTGCCAATCGTATATTATCTATCGCCATTATTTTCACCTAATTTTACTATTTCTTGAATCACTTTTTGTATTCCCTCTATTACAGTTCCTAATTCCATATAATTCATTATGTTACAGTTTAAAATGAAAAAAAAAAAATTAATTGTTAGTAAAAAGTTTACTTGTTTGGCATTATACTTGCAGTTTATCATTATATGGCAAATTATGAAAATTTATTAAATCAGTTTATTAAAAATTGTTATTCCATATTATTTTGTGCAATTTGACATTCCGTCTTATGAACGGCATAGGTTGGAGACACTGAATAGTGACACCTAATGGACAAAACATGTAATAAACAATTTGTCAAAAATTAGAATTCTGTTTATTAAAATTTGAAATTCCTTGGTTTCTAATTTGTAACATTCTTTTTTCTCTGTGTATAATTCGATATTATTTATAACAAAGAGTGCTATTATGTATTCAAGTTCTTGCTATTTTTAAATATCACTTATTGCATGTAACGATTTCTGCTGTATATAATCGTATATTTTAACAATTGAAATTCTTTTCACTAACTTCATCTCGAAGTGATAATTAGTACAAAAATATTAAATAGAACCATTAATATTACAAACAGTATTACAATCTGTATTTGTCCTCCGTTTAATATGAATAATTGCATTTTATAATACAAACAATGCTATAATTTACTATATATTTTCTCTCAGTTTAGTGCGATCTAGTTTTCGATCTTCGACTTACTACGTTTGTTGTATAATGTAATATTTTACAGTATGTTTTAACATTGGTTAAGAGCTATTTTAGAAATTTACATTCCAAAAATCAATTAGTGTTGTAACTATTAATATGAATACAAAACTTACCTAACGTGATTAAAGAAAAGACTTTAAAATATAACATATATTTCGAAAAGACTTTACAATTACGATTTTTAAGAAGAGGTATCAAAATGTTATCCAGTTCAGAAAGAAGTTGTGAAATCTGAAAACATTTAAAAAGAAGGACCATACATTAATCATTATTTAATTACCAAATATATATCCAGATGCTCCATAGGAAATTGCCAGAGTTGACCTACGGGTCCGATTCTGGCACAGTACTGCTTACCAGATTCTGATAAAACGACTGGGTCCCGTATTGGTTCGAATTCAGTTATCAACAAAAACAGACATACAACAGAGGTAATACATATCCGACAAAATATAAGTGCCAAAGTTGGTTCAAACTTATAGCAATATTGGTACACGGAGAGAAAAGATTAATAAAAATTAATGACATTGTTGGTAAACTGGTCATATACTTGCAAGAATTGATAAATTACTATCATAAGTTAGTAAAAAGTGTCAGCTTTCTAAAAATCATTGTCAACAAATTCATACGTTTTACTGACTTAAGATAGTAATTTTTCAAGTTTTGCCAATATATAACCAGTTTACTAAGAATGTTAGTAAATTTTATTAATCTTTTCTCTCCGTGTAATATAAAAATTTGGGTAATTGTGTACAGTACTATCCCCCCCCCCTTTTTGGGGTTTTTATGAGTGAAATCGATGCGTTTTTGATCGCTGATGGCATTAAAAACAGAATTAAAGGTCGCTTTCTTACCGTTCAAAAGATATGGCCAAAAAACTAAACGGTCCCTGGGAGCGCGTCTGGGTAGAGTTGGGCGCACTTTATCGCTCATAACTCTGAAAGTATCGACTTTAGGGATATGCTCCAAAAGACC
>JABFPN010007071.1:0-10762 GCA_022817305.1 Leptoteleia sp. ZL-2020 | reverse complement strand
CTAACCTCAAAAAATGGCTTGGCGGTAAGAGATTTGCGGACAATGAAGAAGTAATCGAAGCTGTAAATGGGTATTTTGAGGAGCTTGACGAATCAGTCTATAGAGATGGCATTACTAGACTAGAACACCGCTATGAGAAATGTATCAGCCTTAGAGGAGATTATGTTGAGAAATAAAAAAAAAAATTCTTAGAAACGTTGTTTTTCTTGGTCAGGCCGGAAACTTATCAATCCACCCTCGTATAGCAGGAATTTTGAATGATTTGAATTTCAACGTGCAAACAGCACAAGTACTTATCCTACAATATTTAAACAAAATGATTTAAATTTCGTACTGATTCTTTCGTAAAAAGTCTTGTATATTTAAATAAAATAATTTGAGATAATTAAAACCGTAAAGTTATAAACGAAAAATAGAGAGAAATGAATATTTAACGAATTAAAATAAGTTTATAATATCTTTATCTATATATAAATATGATACTAATGGAAATAATTGACGATAATTCAGAATTAATGAATGCTTTATTGCTTATGTTCTTTTTTATTGATGCGTCTCTTACTTAAAAAACAATTGCCTGTAACACCACACAGTTAATTTTTAATCAAAACATTGGCAGCGCCGCGAGTTGAAAAAGGGAGGAACTAACTATAGTAATTTTTCTTTCAGCCGAAGGGAATGCTTCTAACAAATATACGACACTTTTTTGCTTACAAACAATTAACTGTTTTTTCTTGCGACTATAGTAAAAAATGTTTAAGAACAAAAGGATAAATTTAGAAATCTTATGTAAAAAATCATTAAAAATTTGAAAAAAAAAATAAAATCTGCTCGATATGGTTCGTTTACTAGAGATTATTGGAAGTTTTCCATAATATTTCTCTCAGTGTGGCAACACGGTAAAAACTGCAAATCTACTAAACCTCTGAAAACTCCAAGCCTATAAAACCTGAAAACTTATCCAAACATACATAACAGTCCTTATCAGGACTAACTTCACAGGTTATTTTTAGTACAAAAATTCAACGATAACATATTTCACGTGGCACGATTAACAGAAAATGCATTTGCCACTAACATTTATTTATATGTGTTAAATGTCTCTAGTGAAAATAAAAGTCTGTAATAAGTCTGTAAGGGTTTGCGAGGTCTGTAACGTCTGAAATTTAGCACTTTTCTCTTAAAATTCAGACGTTACAAACTTTGTTGACTTTTGCAGGCTTATTACCGACTTTTATTCTTCACAGGAATTAGTGAATTAAATTTTATATACACCAAATAAATATAGAATACGTAATGTTTTGATTTTTTTTATTAAGTAACGTGATATTAATATTTTTAATTGAAATATTTAATGTTATGAATTGCATATTAATACTTATTGAGGTGAAATGTCACTCGTTGGCGAACACAGAGTGAACATAACCTCCTTAATAATATATACCTTTAAATATATTGTAAAATAAAAATTAATTTAAGAAAAACACAACGTATGTCAACAGTTAAACAAGTTTAGAATTTTTTAAATTATTTTTTACGTTTTGAAACTCTTCTCAAAGAGCTATCTTTTGGAAATAGATTTCAACTGAATAGTTGATGAAACCATTTCCAAAAGATAGCTTTCTTAAAAGAGTTGCAATTTAACAAATTCTAAACTTCTTCTTTTTAATTAATTTTTATTTTACAATATATTTACAGATATGTATCATTAAGGAGGTTACGTTCATTATGAGTTGGCTAACAAGTGACATTTCACCTTAATATAGAATTTACGAATGAGACTTACGAAATAAACGAATATTATTTTCTATTTTTATAATTAAATGTATTTTATAAATTAATTTTACAGGGGCAAACTCTATACATATTTTAAGTATATTTTAATAATTGGTATTCACAGAACACGCCTATTTATTCGCTTAACAACAGCTTAAAAATTTACAATTGCCGAGAATCGAACCACGCATCTAATGCAATGTTACAATGATTGGATGTTAATCACTACGTTACTGAACGCTTTACATCTGTTTATCGAAGACAAACCTGTTCATATAATCTAAAGTTGTAAAAATCACGTGAAAAATTAGACTTTTTTTTGAACAAATTAGATTATTCTGAAAAAAATATAACTCTATAAAGAATAAAGAAACACATTACACTCCAAGCTCCCATTTTTCACATTCCCATTTTCCACACGCTCTCATTTTCATAAATTTTTCTTTCCCATTTTCATTAGAAATGTTCCATTTGTTTCGTTATTGAAACGCTATATCCGGTTCGCTGTTTAACCAATAATAACTGAATATCGCTGGCGGGAAATTTAAACTTGCTTAATTCATTAATAATTGTATACAGTTTAAGGCAGGTTACAACCGAAACAACCGAGTAGAAATAACCAATAAAAATATACATGCGCTAAACATGTGCGCAATTGCGCCATAACGAAAATGAGAGCGTTTCTAGTCTCGAACAGAAGGAAAATGGAAGCTTCGAGTGTATTTTGTAATTCCAACCCTTATAATTCATTGCACTTTTGTAAAAATCATGTGGGCAAATACATATAATTGAGGGCCTGGAAACGACAAGGGCACTAAACAATACAGTATTACCAGATTTCCATATCATGGGAATTTGCTCAAAATTTAAGTATGCTATTTAAGCATACAAAATTTAAGTATGAAATGAAAAATTTACTAAATTTTTGTTAAGTGTTTTATATAAGGGTTACCGTGTTATAATGTTTTTGTATTGTTATCATGAGAAAATCGACTTTTCAGTTGACATTGTAAAAAAGGATGTTATAATAAACATTGGGCGAAACAAATTAACGTGGTTACTAAACGAAAATTAAAAACATTATAACACTGTTGCACTGAGAGAAAAAATTAATTGAAATTTTTTCGTTGTAATTTGAGGACAGGATGGACAATGTTGCAAAAAGTGCAATAAAACATTGTAGTGTATTAAGAAATTTATAAAAATAAAGTGATAAGTCATAATGTTTGCGTCTTTTATGAATACGTTTTTAAATTTTTATTGGTCTTTTTTAGCTTTATCCGTTATGCCCTCAAAATACAAAAAAGATTACAATTTTTTCAAAACTGTTTCTCTCGGTGTGACAATACAGACTTTTAAGTTACCATTTCTTTCCTAACCCATGTGACCTTTACACCACATGCAGTCAGTACCACTGACAAAAGAATCTTTAAATTTGCAAAGAACTACACACAGAATTTTCCCATAAAAAATTGAAGTGTAACCCCAGAAGATAATTTATGAACATATTTGTAATAAAATATCAAAAAAATGCCATAATAAATTACTCATTCCAATAAATCTATAGGAAAAACTTTTAATTATAGTTTTTAAATTAAAAAAAGTAGTTCTTAATATTGTTTTATGTATATTTACGAAATAAATGCAGAAAATTCCAATAAATTATCGAACTTATCTATTGTAAATATTTTTTCTCATGTTTTATGGGAATAGTTATTACACTCGGGCCCCGCACCTTTAATGTGCTCGGGACCAAAAGGTCCCGCACCTTTAATGAAAAGCCGAATTTTCATGAAGCGTTGTGATTGGCCAAGCGGTCTAACCTAAGCTGAACGTATTACTGTTTAGTTTCATTGTTTCTTCTGTTATTTACAAAATTAAAATAGACTACACAAATAAAATATATATTTGGTAAATATAATATAGTGATGAAATGCATGAAAACCACTTTTCACCGCGTTCTGTGTTCCGCTAAAGTGGGCGGGGCTAACATTAAAGGTTCGAGACCTTTTTCGTTAAAGTCATGAGACCAATAAAGGACTGGGGTAAAAAGGTCCGGGGCCCGAGTGTAATGACAGTGAAAAATCTGAAAGATGAATTAGAAATATGCAATAACAGTTTTGTTTGTATATATTCCGTGCGTGCAAACGTGTTCCATCGTATTAAAGAAAGGTATTAAAGTATGTTTTCATATTTTCATATGACTGAAATTATTTTTTCTAAACGATTTAACCCATTTCAAAAATATCTAATTTTAATTTTTTTTTTTACTTCCACTTTCGATTTTTGTTCGATTTGTGCTATTAAAACTTTCGTTTTCTGTTCGTCTGCACTTCACTTTGTTTATTTTTATGAATGACGGCAACACTATTGTAGTGGTGTACACTAATTAAATCAAGTGATATCAATTAAATAAATAGGAAGAGTAAAAAAAAATATAAAAATAAAATTTATATATAGAAAATAAGAGTCGTATGTCATAAAGGGTCAATTGCAAACAAGTAAGGGAGAAGTAATTATTGGCAATTGACACTTTGTGACATATACCCTTAAATATTATGTACACCCAGTCCAGACGATTCGTGACCCACCTAAGTTTAATGTAGGAGAGTTTAAGTTGGCTATTCTGCTAATGAAAACAGATTTAAAAACGTAATTTAGTAATCTAGACCAACTTGGCTATTGTTTTCTATGGAATCACGCGCTCCCATAAGCACTCTTTGTCGAAAAAACAAACTAAAGTATTTTTAGTTGGCTACACTATATTTTTCTCTGTGTGTAGTGACTTTCGGATGAATTAAAATTTTGATAGGCTGACCTTTAGACCAAACGAATTTATGATTAAATTATTTTTTGAGAAATTGCCGTTTAGAAGAAACAAATTTCTGATAAAACGCACGTTTATATTAAATAATTTTTTGATTAATTGAGCGACCGCAAACATTCTAGAACAATCGGCACTATTACAAAAACATTTTTTTGTAACTAGTGCACGGAAACTTTCCGGTTTGTCCTGTTTAGAAGACGGAAATTAGCTGATTATAGACGAGGACGGAAAACGACTAGTTGCCATCCGCGCCTAAAATGAACTGATTTCATTTTTCTAAATGGAATAGAAGTAGGACGTTCTCTTTACACTTCTTACAAAGAGTTATGTATGCACCAAAGAAGGATCAACGATTAGAGACCCTCGCCTTCGTCTCGCGGGGGCCAACTTCACACTCGCCTATAATCGCTGTTGTTCTGTCCTTGGTGCATAATATATTATTTTCACTTCTTTATCAATTACATTGTTCTTATTAGTCTCCTAGCTAACGATGTAGTGGAAAAATATAGATTTACCAATTTTTTCTAACTAAAACGGTATTGATTCCCAAATGTTATTAATTGCGCTTGGCTTCCATTAACAAAGCTGTATGGTACCACAATGACGAAACTTCATTGCTACCCTGCAGAAACATCTAAACACTGGAGCACGCGAATCAGCAATGCAGTCCTAATACAGGGTTATTCATAAGTCAGTGTTAGATTACACAATCTTGTTGGGAAAAAAGTACTTGACACATCAGTATGAGTAGTATACCAAATGAAGGGCAATATCTCCAAATTTGTTTGGCATACCTTACAAGTGTTCCATGTGTGCGCCTTCAGATACACGACAGATACGAAAAACTAACAAACATATCGAACACGTGCAACAGAAGCGTCAGACGCGGTTATGGCCTTCGGGGTCGTTTAGGTGGATACAGACAACCGGTACACTTGAACGTTTCATACCACCTCATGATCTGGCACATCCCTCTGAAAATACAATACGCCTTCTTGTTACCTGTCAACGTTATTTTCCACACTTCATTTCACACAAACTTTGAAAGTTTTTGTTTACATAGTACATTGTTCAGACTCGCATTTCTCTTACAACCCGCACAAGATGTTTTCCAAAAGTGTCAATGACTTATGAACAACTCTGTATTGCTGACCTTTTAATACACTAATCTAACACCAATTTTATATCAGTATATATCATTGCTATAAGAAAAATAATGATTTTAATTTCAAAAATGTATTATTTTGTAGTGATTTACATTAATTACATTAATTATATTAATGTGCATGTGAAAATTAGCCCGTGTTTTAATAGTATGAATTCCTTTGATAACAATATTTTGGAATTAATTTGGATTTAAATTCAATGATTTTTAAGAATGGAGTGCAATCAAATTTACATCGCCCATTATTCGTATTTCAATTTCACGCATTTTATAAATAACATTATTATATTACGAATTGTTTCAATGTTTTCAGCATTAATTGGTAATTATTTATTTAGATTTGATTTTGTTTAATTATTGATTTTTACAATGCATGTATCAACATTTTTCAAGTCAGCAGCTTTTCTTTTATAAATGTTGTATTATTAAATCCAAAAATGTTAAAATATTTTATTTGTGCTCTTCGTAAATATTATTAATAAACATGAATTATCATTGTTACTAGGAAAATGAATGTTAAACGGAGAAAAAAGTACATTAATTTTTAAAAACCAATATATTTCAAATATTAAATGTTTTATTTATCAGATATCGCTATTCAGTGGAGCTAACCAATTTCGCTCATAAACTACTTATAAAACACACTGAGATAAATATTATAGAGTCAAGTACAATTTGTGTTGGTCAACCGAGTGACAATAAGACATTACTCGTGTTTGGTTCCAACATTGTGAGACATAGGACTTTTTACGTTAACATTTATAACCATTGTAAACAAAAATGGCTCGTGGCTAAATGGTTAAGTTGTTAACATTCCACATATTAGAACGATTTGAGTTCATTTCTCGTCGTTAGAAAAAAAAACTTTCTTTATATAAATAATATGGATGTACTTTTTACATGTCATTTTAGTTGTCCTGTCAATGATGGAATATTTTTAGAATTTCTGCCTTATATATTCAGATTATAAACACCTGATAAGAAAAATATGTTACAATAATCATATAGGAGGGTCGTTTGAAAAGTCCGTACAAAGTCCGAGAGATAGCACTACTGGCGCGTATCGAGGTTATGTTTAGTTAGTAGTATCTCTTGGAAGATACGCACACCAAGTTTCAGCCATATTGGTCTATTTCTTTGTGTTTGGCATTCGTTTAAATCAAAGAAGTCGAATGTTTTTCAAAAAATTGACGAAAAAGAATTTCGTGTGGTGATTAAACATTACTATATGAAAGACAAAATGCCTCAGGAGACTAAAGAGAAGCTTGATAAACATTATGATGATTTTGCACCTTCGATTAGAACAGTTTATAAGTGGTTTCAACATTTTCGGAGTTGCCATATGGACACAAGTGACGCTGAACGTTCTAGACGCCCTGTGGAGGTTACTACTCCAGAAATCATTGATAAAATCCATGATATGGTGATGGATGACAGAAGAGTGAAGGTGCGTGAGATTGCTAGTGCTGTGGGCATCTCGAATGAACGGGTACATAATATTTTGTATAAACATATTTGGACATGAGAAAGCTATTCGCAAGATGGGTGTCGCGATTGCTCACGCTTGACCAAAAGCGAAATCGTATGAAGTGTTACAAAAGGATGGTTTGTACCTATTCCAGAAGAATCCGCAGCACTTTAAGCGTCATTTCGTCACTGTGGATGAAACATGGATAAATCACTATTTATTTATTTATTTATTTATTTAACATAAACGGGTACATACCCTTTATAGTAGAAAATATAAATTAAAATAGATTTAATCAGCTGAATATTTTTAAGGCTCTAACATTTCAATTTTTTTTTCTTTTTTCCCAAAATATCACAAATTGTTGAGTAGCAAGCTTACAAATTGAGATCTGGTTTTTGTGAAATCAGATAAGTTTAGTTGCATGTTGTTAGCAGTTCTCAATATTCGCTGAGCAGTATTAGATAACGCCAAGTTTGTTCGATAAAATTCAGTTTTAAATAAAGCAGTATGTCTAATTATTCTTGTGGGAACTTGGAATTTAATTTCGTTGTATAATGTTACAGATTTAACAGAATAATTTAGTATATAATACAATAATAGTAGATCTGCAACATTACGTCTATCACGAAGGGACACCAGAAATTACGGATATCAATAGTACGACCTGACTTATACATAAAATTACGAAGAAATTTATTTTGGACCATTTCAATAAGATAAATATCACATCCAGTTGACGGAGACCAAACTGGTGATGCATACTCCAATATAGGTCGAACTAAAGACGTGTATAAAAGTTTATAAGTGCGTGGTGAATTAAACATGGTACTATTTCTATTTACAAATCCCAAAGTTTTCAATGATTTGGAGGCATCATGAATATGAAAGCTAAATGAGCCGTTATTAGTGTAACGAACACCCAAATCCTTGTGATCCATAGAAAACGGAATTTCTTCGCCGTCGATGTTATAATTAAAGTAAATTTTTCGTTGTCTGCGGGAGTAGCGCATAATTCTGTATTTGAGGACGTTTAAAAATAATCTATTTAGCAAACACCAATCATGTAGCTCATCAAGATCATTCTGTATATTAGTCGTGTCATCAAGGTCATCAACTTTGTGAAATATTTTTAGATCATTGCATATAATAAGGATTTACAAAAAGGAAAATTCTTGCGTAAATCGTTAATGAAAATATTAAACAGTAAGGGTCCCAAATGAGAACCCTGCGGTACACCCGAAGTAGCAGTATAGTTAGCTGAAGTAGTATCATTTATTCTCACTGTGTTTTCTCTATCAACCAAATATGATGATATCCAGCTCAAACATGAACCAGAAAGACCTATATGCGATAATTTATTAATGAGAGCAGAATGACTTATCCTGTCAATAGCTTTCGAGAAATCAGTGTAAATTACGTCTACTTGAGAACCGTTCTCAAGATGATGAAAAAGATAATTATTAAACAACACAAGATTTGTAGTGGTAGATTTGTTCATCAATCAATAAACCATCGAGTATAGGATAAAGTTTGCAGATTACAAGTTTTTCAAAAAATTTAGGTATAAAGTTAATAATTGTAATAGGACGATAATTTTTTTCATCACTTGTATTACCACTCTTAAAAATTGGTTTTACCAGACTCATTTTCCAAATATCAGGGAAACAACCACAAGATAGCGACTTATCAAATAAGAGCTATAATAGTCTAGATAACCCGAATCTTGAATTCTTCAAGAAAACATTACTGATCCCATCCGTTCCAGGGCCCACACTCAGATCCAATGATTCTAGTTCCACAAAAATATCTTTTTTTAAACGCCTTGATATGTTTATAAAAGTGTTTAATATTGCATGGAATGGAACTTTCTACTTTCAGTATATAATTGTTGTGCAGAATCTTTGAGTAAGATTTAATGTCAGCTCGAATCTGAGCAAAATTGCAATAACTCAAATGAGATCCAGTTTTCTTGTATAGGGTGTTTCCTCTTTTTTTTTTCAAATATCATGTGCCAGATATAAGATTCGGGACTTTCGACACGCAATTAAAATGATAAGATACACCACACTTCTCGCATTTTATTTTTTTGGCGGTTCTAGCAATAACAATATTACAAGATGGACAAGATGGTCATTGTTTCCTATTTTCTGACATTTTTTATATAAGAATGTATATAAAAATAATATGGAAAAATTTTCAAAATAACGATAATATAATAATAAATGTAATATAAAATTCGTAGAATTGTGAGTGTTTATATGATACAGTAGTTGATATAAATTCAAAACGTTGAAATTAGATAAATTGTAAATATGTGATATCAATACATTCACTCATATACCAAGGTAGACACGCGCGCGTGCACGCACGCACGCACACACACACACAGAGTATATGTAGTGAGGAAAAAGATATATAATATTATAGGATTTAGACAAAAAGTAAAAAAAGAAAATTAAACTCAATTAAATCATTTATTTCAAATAAAACTAGTTTTCGGTAATGATATAATTAACGCCGTTTATTCTCCGACGGCTGAAATGAGACTGACTGCGTGTGTTTATTTTCGACTAATCGCCCAAAACAGTTCTCAAATTTTCGCGTTATCGTCGCCAAATAATTTCTCCACAATATTACAAAAGTAACTGCAAAAAGAAATGAAGAAAACTGCTTGTGATGAAAAATGGAGTGAAATATCAATACCAATCCCCAGTTTGTCTCGTTAGTGGCAGGCTGCGACGATCAAAATAATAGGAGATGAAGTGTAGATAAAGATTTGTAGGTTAGGCTTTCTGGGTGTGACAAAATTAGTACATTATGCACTAAGGGAGGAAAATGCGATTTTGCTCCCGCTGGTGAAGTGAACGCACGAGACGGAACCGAGGGCTGCCGAAGGCAGCCCGAGGTTCAGTCGAGTGTAGTCACTTCACCTTAGGGAGCAAAAACGTTCCTCCCGATGTGCATACGATATTTTTTGTAACAAGTGCACCTCCGAAAAAAACAAAACTCACGAATGGTGGTGTAGGGTAGTGGCGGGGAGCGGGTCCAGGGGCTGCGCCCCTGGTGGGGGTCGGGGGCGGAGCCCCCCAGAACAAAAAAAAACTTTTAAAAGAAAAAAACCTTGTAATGCATACCATACACTTAAAAAAGGGAAAGGAGGTGAGTAGGAAAGTTCTGGTAAAAGAGAACATGTGGTTTTTGCAACAAGTGCTTGCACGTTTGGAGGCATGTTTTCCCCATTCATCTAGCACAACTAGAAACACGTTTTCTTTGGTTTTGACGTTGTACACTGAGAGAAATAGATAGTTAAAAGCACCATCTAGATAGTAGAAATAGATAGTTGAAAGCAGATAGTAAAATGAAGTATCCAGATAGTAAATCGATTTATCGATATTTCGCGGTCGATAATGATGCGCGGTCGATAATGATGCGTACCTAGCCTATTTCCACTCGTACCTAGCCTATTTCCAATTATATTTCTTAATCGTGTTTTGTTTAAACATTCTTGTGGAAGTGGTGTTTG
>JABFPN010007070.1:0-10763 GCA_022817305.1 Leptoteleia sp. ZL-2020 | reverse complement strand
ATTATTTCCCATCTAGAAGCACGCAAGTGGACATTTTTTTTTTTTTTTTTGTTACCGAGTGCTTGTCAAAGGTATTCCTTGCGACGGTTCTTCTTCAGTTTAGACCTCGTCGACGGTATCCAAAAGTCTCGCTTATTATTGGCCGCGAGCACGTCGAGATATTATGACTTTGGGTTAAGGATGGCGAAATTTGTCAACAAAATAAGGTCGAGCAGCTGCTGCTGCTGCTGCTGCTGCTGCTGCTGCCGCCGCTGCCGGGTGGTTTATTAGACGAGCGTGTCGTGAATCAGCCTGGGACAGTTGTTGCGGCTGATGTTACGAGTTCATACCTCTCCAATACATCTTGGCCTGTAAGGTATTCCTTAGGCAGAATGAGTCGAGCGAGACGACTCATTGACTTTGGCAATGGCTCCATCGATGCTCCATCGATGCTCCATCGATTGGTCTTGCATTTTTCACGCGACAGAATGATCGTTGGATGGTTTAATCATCTTTGTGGGCAAGGATGAAAAAGCAATGCTAAATTTAATATTATTTAATATTACTAGTTGGTTGGAGGAGTTGTAAAGTTGCTTCGCCAACGCAAATTGTTGCGTCGGAATTCTTCCGAGACGTCTTTCAAGGCAACATGCCAATGACCGCGGCGTCGTAGTCATTTCCCCGCAATAATTGTTGATTAATCTGTAAAATTCGAGAGCCAGGCCATTGGACGCTCTTTTGTCGAGGGACAAGACTGTAACTGGATTTCGGTTACCAGGAAAGGAAATGACTGGGACTGTTGTGTTGGGACGTGACGTAACGAGCGTTACCTTAACGGCACGTTAATTGCCTTGTAAATGGAAGAAATAGTTGGCTGGCTAATCGGCCAAAGTTGAGGGCATTCGCCAACGCGCCGTTTACGCAATTGAGCCGACGGAAGCTCGCCTATTCCGCGACGTACAATTGGCTGTGGCGCGCGCTTAATCTCCACTGTCAGCCGGAAATAAATGTTACATTAATAGTATTAAGGGCGAATTTGACAGTACATTAATAACGCGGCGCGTAAATTCAAGATTGATCGCGCAAAAAGTGATTTCACGTTGACGTCACATTGCCATCGATCATCCGCTCGATGTTGCGGAAGATTATTGTTTTTTATCGTCAATGTAAACACGCTCGCGGATGTAACGGTTGGTAGGGGAGGCTTGGGGGGGTGGGGAGAGGGCAAAACTAATGGCAGAGTACGAAGGTGACCGAAAGAGGTAAACGCGACCCAGCCTCTAAGGGTACGTAGGGGAAAAAATCAAAACAAACAAACGAAAGTGTAAACATAAACAAGAGGGGATAACAGCGGTGGGCGAGGGGGAGCAGGGGGCAAAACACACGGGAGGCAAAAAGGAAATATTTTTGGCGAAAAAAAAATAGGCAAACGAAATTGACAAAGCAAACAGAAACGGAAGATGGACAAACGCTAACAAGTAAACATAAACAACGGACGACAAAAGAGAAACAAAACTGAACGTTTGTTTAATTCCGGGGAAAAATTGACGCGCGATCGCGCAATCGCCGGCAAACAAACAGCCGAGCAGAGTTCGATCCTTGCGCGCTCGCCGGAATTATAAATTCCGGACAAATTTGCCAAATGAGTCAAAGCTTTGCAGGCCGGGCAGAGCCATCAAACTCTTGTATTACAACGGCTTCGTTATTAGATACTGACAAACATCTGTCTCCGCGCTAAATTGCCTTGCTCGATACATAATTCGAGCGCGACCGTAAATATTGGCACTTTGCTCCTGTCAGCCAACTTCAATTGTGCCACCCAATGGTGCACGCCCAGCATTTTCTCTCGCATTCTCATTTTCCATCCATATCATTTAACGATAAATCTCTTTATTCGTTTCAACACTCCAAAA
This sequence comes from Leptoteleia sp. ZL-2020, assembly GCA_022817305.1. Taxonomy (NCBI): domain Eukaryota; kingdom Metazoa; phylum Arthropoda; class Insecta; order Hymenoptera; family Scelionidae; genus Leptoteleia; species Leptoteleia sp. ZL-2020. Next base: position 8,871 of record JABFPN010007070.1, on the reverse strand, counting down.
TCTTTACATTCAACTGCGTGTTTGTGTGTGTGCGCGCGCACACACACACACACACACACACACACACACACACACGCAGTATGCGACAGATTTCCACTTTTGAAACAAGTCACTCGAATTTTTAGCAGAGCTCACTTTTGAAACAATACACATCTGCTGCTGTTAGTATGATTCACTTTTGTTTTTCAAACGACTCACTTTTGCTTTCAGAACAATTCAATTTTAATTCAATTCAGTTGCACCTTTATCACTTATTTTTACTACTTATAAAACTCTTTAAAGAATAATAATCCCGAAGAATAAACCATCTTGAAAATAAAAATAAAGTACTTTAATTTTCTAACGTGCATAAAGAAAAAGTGACGTTTCAATAAGTTGACGCTTTCAAGTGTTTAAAAACATGGCTCGTTTACATTTTCACAACGCTTCATCCTTCAGCTCGACCTTTAAGGGAGCGTCTCGGAAGAGATGTTTCAGGGAAACTGGTTGCCGTTGGACTGTCATCGATTGCGCGATGCCAAGATAAGGAATGCAAGCGGAACGATCAGGTTTGAGTTGTAAAAATAATCGCGGCGAAATAATGAAATTACTTTGGCCAGAATTGGCCGTGCCCCGGCCTCCTTTATTGCGGCGATGAACAATGGCACAATCGTTAAGTGCTCTTCCCTAAAAACCTTTTACTCGCTTCCAAATGGAAGTAGCTATCGAAGGCGATAAAAAATTGCCTAGAAATTCTTCTTGCGTTGGCTTTAATAAAGTGGCGCGCCCGCGCGCGCTCTCTCCAGCACAGTCTCGCGCGGAAGTGACATCCGCGCGCGCGCGCGCAATCCAATGTCCCCGGCAAACGGCCGGCGCGTCTCTCTCTCCCTCTCTCTCTCTCTCCCGCTCTCTCTTTGCCCGTCTCTTTGCTCACCTCAGTGAAACGAGCCGGACTTTGTCCGCGCCGTGGCGCGTCTCCCGGCAATCGGCAAAAAATATTTCTCCCCTGAGCTCACTCACACACACACACACACACACACTCGGTCTCGCCACGCCACGCCAGGCAAAAGGTACCATTTTAATTACTTTCATTCGCAGCCCTCGACATCGCTCCGGTCCATTTTCGCAATTCCAACAAATGCGCCCGCGATTAGCGCATTTTGCCATAATATTAAAATCACAATGTGTAATTGCTCGGCAACCACTACATTTACATCTTTTTATTATTATTCCAATTGCGCTTTTTTCTTTCTTTCTTCACATTGCGGATAAAAGTAGTAATAATATAAGAAATAACATTCAATATTATTTTTCCAGCCTTTTTGTTGTTGCAGAAAATAATTGATAAAGTTCACGGATAAAAAAAGTCTCAAGTCTCCGTCATTTGACAAAAGTAGGCGGCATCATTAACCTGATGTTAAAGGCAATATTGTAAGGTTGGTTATTTCTCGACAACATAACCTTGAAATATTAGCAATATTCTATCAGCATCAGATTTATTTCCCGTTTAAAAATATCGAGTTTTGAGCGTCATTTGCTGTACTGCAACTGTTGGTATTCATCTTTTTCATTATAAACAATATTTAGTAACCTTTTGGTTATCTACCCCCTCCCGCTCTCCTTCCCATAAACAATTATTCGCTCAGTTTTGTTTCCTTTACAAATCACGGTTAGAACGCTAATATAACAAAGTGTACAACTCAATTAATATGCTACAATTTGAACCGTATTATTTTGCTGAAAAGTCTGCTTTTCATTAAAATGTCACTACTAAAATTAGTAATGACATTCGACTACTGTGATTACATGTTTTGCTTAAAGCTAATAAAGTTTTATTTTGATGAAAAGTACGCGCGTGTTGCAGGATATAATTTCTGGTAGACTAATTTCGTCTAAACAAGGCACGCTATGAATCTTGCTCATGGTAGAAAAAGAAAAAAAAAAAAAAAAAAAAAACAAACAGACAAATAAACAGAAAAAAGAAAGGAACGTGTCTGTCAGTACCAGTCTTGTTTAGGAAATCAAAATGAACTAATGAATGGTGCCATATATATTCACGAGTGCGTGTCCATATTTTGTATATTTAAAATTACTATGTAATATTAGTTTGAAATTTATATAGTAAAATTTATGAATTAAAGTTTAAAAAATGCGTGAAAAAAATGTCGAGTCTGTAAAGACATTTTTTTTTATAAAATTATTAAATAAAGTATTCTTACAATTGATTATGGGATGAAAAACTGAGAAATCTCACTTGATTAATTTAAGTATAAACTGAGACAACAGCATTTGGAAAGAAAGTTTCGGGCATTATTCACATCACTTAATCATCACTTTTGTATGATTAATTGTTGCGAATTAAAATATGGTTTGGTATGGTTTAATTGATCGATGCCGTATAATGACGTTAACAAATTGCGGAATAAAATGATTGGGAAATTTTATGAAACTGTCGGAAAGTTGACAGCCAATTAAATATGTATCACAAGTTGCATCGGAGAAGAACTCGAGGAACAATTAAAACTATGCGATCATGATAAATTAAACAATTTCATAACATTTTCGTCGACCAAAAGCGTATCGCAAACTAATTTTTCTGAAGCAGCGCGACACGATAAATCTCCTTCAAAGTATAAAGAGCAGTCTGTCATTTTCAGTGTTGTCAACGAAAAATAAAGCAAATAAAATAGCAATAGAACAAACAGAAACGAAGAGAGCGAGGGAGCGAGGGAGAGAGGGAGAGGGAGAATTGGGGGGGGGGTCGGGAGGGGGGGAGGAGGATGGAGCGAAAAGGGAACCGGACTGTCTCAATTTGTCCGCGAAATAAATTCGAGTAAAGGAAAGACGGGGGCAGCGGGACGGAGAAGGGAGGAGAGGGATGAAGAGAGAAAGGGAGGGACGATGAAATGAAATAAAAATGCTGACAAAGTATATGCATCGACCAATTCGTACAACTTCAAAAGGAAGAAAATAAGTGGCACAGTCTTTTTCCATTTCAATTGGTCAGATGCAATTATCATAATGCAGTGGCGTAATAGGGTCGTACGGTACGTAATTTAGTATTGTATATGAGAAGCGACGCTCGCGTGTGTTATTCCCGGAATATTCCTCAAACCTTTCTAACGTGTTTTCCCAATACTTTTAAAAAACTTGACAAGTATCGTTGAATAGTGGTCGTTGAATATTCCTCTGGATATTGGCTGGATAGTCTAGTTAATACTCCGGTGCCCCGGTGGATGGCGCTGACGACGGGTTTCCCGAAAGTGATATGTCCCATAAAATGTATACGGGAGCGCTTTCTAATAGACCGATTGAACGGGTGTAGAATTGAAGCATTCCTAAAATATTTCCTCAACATTTATAGGGCATTCCTAGAAGGCAACCAGAATATTCTCACAATGTATTTGAAATATTGTTAAATTTATCTTAAACTATATTATCGCATGTAAAATTAACGGAATATTTTATAGCGGGAAGCGAAGGCTAAAATCAAATAAAAGCTCAATTGACAGTTGAAACATTTGGCCGATCTATTCGCAGCGAAAGAAACCATCAAGTTAATCTCCGTCCTTGAATTGCGGAAAGATGATTTCACTGCAAAGTATCGGACTGGTTAAGCGAACTGAAATGCAAAATTTGGCCAACAAAACGAGCGGGTAATAAAATGCTGGCAGAGTTGGAATATTGGGGAGAATTGGCGGGCGGGCGGGCAGGCAGGCAGGCGCTCGCACGACAGACCGATAGTGGCGGATGGACCACCACCACCACCACCACCACCACCGCCGCCGTTCCACGAGCCGCCGTTCCACGAGGCGCCGTTCCACGAGCCACCGTTCCACGAACTACCGTGCGAACGTCAACGAAACTTTGATTGGCGCGCAGAAAAATTACGATCGCGTGGACGTTTCGTTCACGGGACAAATTATTCTGTCATTCATAAACTGCCGGCGGAATGTGCGCTGAAAGGTCCGCGACAAAGCGAACCTTTTGACCCAGTTCCGCTTACGCCCGGCGATAGGTGGTGGCGCTGAGGGTCGACTCGAGGGCACTTTGTAAGATAATCAGTACGTAATGATGTTTAAATTTCATTTGAAACTTTATACATATCGTTGGCATAAAATTACAAGTGGAAATTAGACTCGGTGTGTACTGTAAGAGATGTTGGGCGAGAAATTTTAAGGCCCGGGAAATTATTGTTACGAAATGTCGACAAACAAACACTTTTCCGTTTAGCATTTTGCAATTGGGCCCTTACCATGAATAACACAATCTAACGGTCGGCTGTTGTTAGGCTGCCGTGCACAATTATGTTTACGCATTGTGTGCTTACGCATACGCATAAGCATACGCATAAGCATACGCATACGCATACGCATACGCATACGCATACGCTTACGCATATATACTGAATGCGAGCTAATCTACAAAGCACGGGCAACAACCACCGTGTGCTTATGATTAGTTATGTAAGACATTTTGGACCAAACCAATACAACGCTAGGAAAGATGTTATTTTATATTTTCGCGCATGCTCCAATGTTAAGGATTTTTCTTTAATGCATGCAAATGTTAAGGATTCAAGTTATTTTAACAGGCATTTCTGACATTACATTAGAATTGAAAAATGAATGGATTTCAAAATGTAAAACGTAAACAAGCCTTGTTATTAGTTTACGTGTTTAATACTATTTTTCCCCTTGAAAATGTAAACAAATAGTTTCAATTTATTTCCTATGCATGACTTTCCAAGTGTTTACAAACATTGTCAAATTACATTGTTGATTTTAAAAACGCTCTTCTCCTCAGTTCCATATTTTTAGTAGATTATATAGTGGGGCGAAAAAGTGTGAAACGTATTTAAAGCACAAAATAGAAACAGAATTGCTTTCTAGCTTGCATTACACACACGAATTATACAGAAAATTAAAATTTTCCATTTTAAAAACCTTTCTGTTTGTCAGTTGCATTACATTTTAAAAATATTCGAAATATACTAGACTTGTTTTTCTTTTGACCAATCCTCGGTAATATTTATAGTCTACTCTTGGGAGATTAACATTTCAATACCGTAAAAATAAATGCTAACATATCCCGAATTGAACATGAGATTATATTTTTGGCAAACTATTGTGGAATATATTGGAATATTCTTCCTTATCGGGGATACTGTATGAAATACCCGGTGAAACAGTCGTAAATTATTTGTTAAACCTACCCAACAATTTTGGTTATTAATAAGAATATCGTAAATGTTTAAAATAAATTATCAAGATTAATGATTAGCAATAACATTTGTGGGTAATTTTCGCACTTTTTGACTTTGACCCTTATTGGGTAGCGCAGTCAGCTCTCTCAAATCGCAGTCACATCATTACCATTATCATTATCTTTGTTGTTGTTGTTGTTATTGTTATTGTTATTATTGTTTATTTACAATTTCCTGTAACATGAGAGGCTAATGTAATTCAGCCGCCATAACAATAAGAGTACTAAAAAATAAGCTCATTGTGATCATAATTGGCGCTAGGGGAAAAATTCGGCCGAAATTCATCATCAGCCTCTCTTTGCCTCGCTGAAGGAACAGCGTTATTACGACGGTGGTCGTACGGTCGCCTTTTCGTGGTTCGCGCGTGCATCTAGAGGCGACCTGTACAGTAAATTAACTTGTACAGAATTACGCGCAACACGGATAATAGAGGTGGTACTGCTACTCCCCATTTTTTTTGTCCTGTTATTATTGTACGAGAAAAGGATCAGGGCAAAAAGGGCAGACACTTGAATAATAACTAAAAATTAATACCGGCAGAAAAAGTAGAGATGCGCAGGAAAGCCATGTTTCTCACAATCAGTAAACAAACTTTATTAATTGTGCGCATATAGCTATGTATCCCAGTTTGTGGGACTGTAAGCATACCACGTGAGACCGCAGAAATGTTTATAATGCGCCAGTGAAATATTTTTCGAGAAAAATTTAAGCCTCGCCTCTGTCACATCCATTTTAGAGTTTAATAAAGACTAATATTTTGACATGTTATCTCAATGAAATCGCATCAAGCACGCCATTTCATATACTCATCTTTTTATTCCCTTGATATAAACGCGATATCACAAGTTGCGAGCGGTCAATTGACTTTTTGACTCGCAGCGGTGAAAAGACAAACGAGATTTTGTACTAATAGTTGTTGGACGAAGATGTCGAGTTTGAAAGAAGCTTGAAACAAGCCGTAAATCGTCCGTCAAAAAGAGATAAACAATGGATCGTAGCGGACACGCGAAGGTGCACTTAGGGGCCAAAAGAAGATAAAGAGGTATTAAATATAAAGCAGTACAGAGACAATGAGCTTAGAGAGAAAATATAAGAGGAGCAGGAGGAGCAGGAGGAGCAGGAGGAGGAGATTATAAAGGTTGTAGATGTTGGAGATGGTGGTGGAGATAAGTGAAGTATAGCGAGACAGAGGAGCGGGCAAAGTGAAACGGCTATAGATAAAGGCCGGAGAGATTTTAAACGGCGGCCAATGGTGGTGGTAGTAGATTCAAAAAATTTAAGGACACGCGCGATCGGTCAAGCTGTGATACCACAACGAAAGTTAATCAACTTTACATCAACTCTAATAGATTAACTGTCGCACTCGAGTCGCACTCGAGTCGCTCGCTGCAACGTGCTGTTTATATGGAGAAAATAATAATTACCTTACTGATCGATGTGGCGCTTTTGCAACAGTAATTTGACAAACAATTTATTTCATTCTTACTTGCAATAAATGAATCGTGATTACGATTTACTTTTCAATTTCAACAGTTCAATGTGACGTTCGTTTGATAAATATTGGACAGCCTAGCAATGGCGACTTTTAAACTTTTACAATGATAAATATTGATTTCACTATTATTATTGCAAGCAAGTTAATTTATTCCGTAATATGACAAAATGAATTATTATCCCGCGAATACCAAGTGGTAAGGGTTGCAATTTACATTGAAATTTAACTCGCACCTGTTACCATTTGAAGTGGTAAGACATTTAAGACGAAGGTAGAGAGAGAGAGAGAGAGAAAGAGCGGTAACTCTGTTGTAACTTGAATGGTAAATCCTAATCACTTGGATACTCGAAAGTTCAATGTTGCTTCAATAGACGAAATTTAACGAGTATTATAGAACGAACAAACAAATGAGGATGATAAATGAAACTGACTCAAAGTCGTTACTTTTATTTCCCAATTTAATTGGGAAGAAAATTTGAGCGCATTTCGCAACTAGTACACTTCATTTCATTTATTATGTATTTCACTTTCACGGTGAGTAAAACACCGAACCCTTCGCCTTTGCCTTGGGCTACCAACTTGCAACCACTTTTTCTCTCGTTAAGTAACACACTGTTTATTAGGTTCACGATGATCTTTTTAATTATTGGAGCAATTTTTCTGTATATGCTAGAAATTCAAATTTTGTTTCACCTTCAAGAATGTAAGTGTTGTGTTCAAGTTATGAGCATTGTAGGTAAATATGAGTGGAAGAAATTCGGTTAGAATTGGTTAGAATTTGCCATCCATTATTCACTATCCACCAATTTTTATTCACCATCCATTATCCACTGTCTCTTGCCTATTGTCCGTCTTATCTTGTCCATTGTTCCTTGTCCCTTCTTCGTTGCTCTTCATCCCTTTTGTTATTATTATTACTATATAATGGAGGTGTGATATGGAGAAATATTATGAGTTGACAGGGTAATATGGGGAAGGTGGATGATGTGGATGGATACTCGGATGCGGAGATTATTGTTTTTATTCGTTGTACAAATACTGTTGGAACCGTTGGCATTTATTATTTGCTTGTCAGACTGCGAAAGTTGGGGATTCAGTGTATTTATTTAGCGACTGGAATAATATTGAAGAATGCGTCGTTCTGCAGTTTGCAAGACGGCAGGCAGGCTGGCTGGCTGGCTGGCTGGCTGGCTGAAAAGTTTGCGCGCGAGGCTGCAACTTTGTGAGAAGCTCCGGGACGGGCTTGGTCGGGGCGATGTTGCAAGAGGAGCAAAACACATGGAATCAAAGAGGCGGAGTTGGCTCCTATTAAACATCCTTATCCCTTCCATCGTTGCGTTAGGATAGTGTGCCGTTTGCCATGGCACCCGTTAATTGGTTGCTTTTTGGTAGTCAACTTCAACTTGTACACAACATGACGCAATAATTCCTATTGTAGTTTCGTGTTACACAATCGTTATGTCACGCCGTTTACTTTAATTAACAAACACCATTTGTAGGCTGTTATACTCCATTTTGTAACTACCCAGGGGTGGGAGGGGACCCTTTCCGTTCGCTTTATTGTTGATAAATTTTATGTACAATTACGATCGTTGCGTTGTTGCAGTCATTGCAAAATCCACTTCAATTATGCAATACGTTTTGCACGTCATAGCAGCGAATTTAATTCGCGTTAGAAGCAGTATTGAAAGCCAATCTGGTGTCGCGTATTATCACAAAACAATACATTTACTCGTTTATTTAATTATTTACTTGTGTTTAACATTATTATCAACGCATCTCTTTATCATTGCAAGTATTCTTTGTCAGCTATATTCGAAAGTAAATAGATATTTTGAAATTGGGCCGTTTTGAGGGTCGTCGATCGGTAGCAATTGTCGACGTTAGGCGAGCGGGCTGCCGATTGACAGACGACTGGTAAACACAGTGGGCGATTGCGCGCCACGCGTAACAGATTGCGCCGCGATACAATGGGAAATTAAAAAGGAGCGGAGGCAACAAAGAGTTGCGTCGCTCCGAGACACGTACGCGGCCGTTGTGATAAATCAATGGAGATGCTCCCATTCGAGAGGGTATTTAAAATGAAATGAAAATAAAGCGGCCCGCGGAAAAGGAATAAAGATAAACGCCC
>JABFPN010007069.1:0-10764 GCA_022817305.1 Leptoteleia sp. ZL-2020 | reverse complement strand
AATTCGTAATATATGAATTCGTAATATATGAAATAATATTAGTATTTATTTAAAAGAAAGATAATATATCACAACTTTACGAAAACACTTAGTAAAATATACCCATATATTTCTCTCAGTGTACACTGTATGGATGATTCAACCATACACTTATCTTATAGGAACTCAACATAACCTAATTTTGGCAACGAAAACTACTTCAATTTCCCTGTGTTGACGATTAGATAAATTTCAGCCATACAGTATATGTAAATCAAGGTTATTTTTTATAAAATTGATTCACATAAATATGTTTGCCTACGATAATTATAATTTCTACTTATCCGAATAATAGCCAAATAATATATCTAATTTAACTAGAAATTTAGTAGTGCACTTCATATATTTTTTTCGTGTATGTATGATATAGTAAAATTTTATATTCGGTATGGTAATTATGACCATAAACCGTGGCAACTTTACAAGATCAAATAAAAAAAATTTGCTATGTCATATAAAATATATTATTAGGTTGGTATAGCAATTGTATAAACATCATAGACGATATCCCTCCAACCTCAGAAGGTACGAGTATAATAATTTTTATTATAACAGTTTCCTCAGTATGAATTCTCAAATTTTGATGTTCTCAGTTTGTATATCATTCTTCTGTTCCCAGTTTATTAAAATTATTCGCATTTACATAAGAGAGAGATAGATGAATAGGTACGAAAACAACCGTCCTACATATTTAAAAATGCAGGAAGTTCACTTCGCTATTTTTGTTGTCCTTTAAAACGTCACTTCTTGCCATCCACTTGTTATTTCTTATCACAATTTTAAATTATTCTCGGTAATACCGTAAAAACTCAATCGAATATATAATTTTATCATTATCAATAGACAGTGACAAAATTGCATTTCCGAACGCATAAACGCAAGTTTTTCCTTTTTTTTTTTTTATTCAAACTGTGCCGAAATCCATTAAAGACTTCCGCGCTATTTACAGCGCGTTATTTCGCAACGTTTCGGAATTGTAATAAATAAAAATCCTTTCAAGACACGCCGACGTTTATTGTTCGATGCAAATGTTCCATTCCCCGGTTTTTGTTCGCGCCTTTTTTCGCGACGCCCGACGAAAAAGGACGACGTAAATTACGCTCTCCGCTCAAAAATTCCCGCGCAATTTTTGTCCGCGGCGACTTTCTTGCTGGCAACCGTGAAACACATATCTCGCTCGCGATTTTTCCAACATGAGTTACGTCCCGTTTTCATCGCTTTTCAAATGGTTCGGTAAAGTTGAAATTTGAGTTTGGCTCTATTTTTGGACGGTATTAGCTTGATTGATGCCTTACACGTGTAGGGATGGGACGTAACAATAAGGGCGTGTGTGGCAAAAGTAATATTTTTTCAGTGACGACGGATGACGTTCCTAAGCGGAAGAGAGAAAAGACGGGGGAAGGGAGGGAGTAAACAAAAATACCCTTGTTTTGATAACGCGAGGCGTTGCTTCTGGGAAGTTTTGTCCCAGTTATCAAAATAAGTAAATTATTGATACCTAACTGATCATTCTGATCGACAATGACTATTTAAATGTTTATATTTACAATCCCTATGGGAAATTGCCAGGGTTGATTTACAGGCCTGATGCTGGTTCAGTACTGTTAGCCAGATTCTGGTAAACTGATACGAGCCCATACTGATTGGAACTTGGTTGTCAACAAAAACTAAACATATCCAGACGTAAGATATACCAGGCCCTATAGCATACCAAAGATGATCCAGACATGTGCCAGTACAGGTGATTTAAAAAAATTGTTCAATGCAAGACCAAGGTTGGATGATTACTGGTAGGGTATAGCTATGCAACTGGTAGGTTGAGTTATAAGGTACTGGTCCAGTGTTATCACTCCATTACTGCCACGATTCTGCAACTAATCTGGGAAAAAAGTTTACCAGTACTGGTAACTCTGGTAACAGTGTTGTACCAGTTCTGACAACTCTGATAATAGCGTTGTACCAGACTGGTAACTCTGGTAATATTACTGTACCTGTACTGGGCCTGTAGAACATTTCCCACTGGGTAGGTAATTACCCTAGTAGGAACAGATATCGTAATCAATATTTTTAAATAACACTCTTACGTTCAATCCTAGGAATATTCTTAGTACATCATTGAGAGATTAAATACCCTAGAAATATACTGCAGATCTTTCTGGGATTAGACATAAGGATATTATTAGATATTTGTAGGGCAACTTACGATATCTATTCCTACTCGGTTAGAAATAGAAGGTAAATCCATAATTCGTACAGCCAGTTCTGTTAAAACTTTACCTATCTATATTTTGAAGAAAAGCATTTACGTTGGCGGCAGTGTCATCGCATGAATGCCTTCGAAGATCCGGTAGGGGACATATCGTTTATCTTTGTTTAACATTAAACCTACCAACAGTTCTTGTTTAAATGAACTGATGGCGGTGGGTAGGGCAGACAAATTTTCTTTAAAAAAAAAAGAAAAAAAAACTACGAATTAATATTGAAGAATATATTGTATGCAATCTTTAAGGAAAGTCATAGAAGTTTCATAGCGATAAAATATTATTTAAATGTTTAAATAAAAGTTTGAAAACGGTCAGTTTGATCGACTATAGTAAGTTTAGTGTCAGGAACATAAGGACAGTTTCATGCAATTTCAGTGCCGCCAACTCAAATTCTTTTGTCCAAAATATGACTGACTGACGATTCTGCCAATTGACTTCCAAAACAGAATAGGATGTACATCTTTCCAATTGATAAATGACTTGGCAATTATTCAACATTCCGATCAAAAATCGATATTGATTATTAAGAAATGTATACTCCATTATACGTGGATGGGAAATGAAGAAAAGATTTTCCCCACGTTTTGCTTTTTCGACTTGTCCAGAGTATCGAGCAATAAATATTCCAATGACGGTTCATTTGACAGTTTCTTGAATATCATTGATTGGTTCAATTTTATGATGAAATATAATGCTGCATCGTCGAACACTATTCCATCATCGTTAAAGTGCCCCAACATTATTACAGTTTTGTTTCTAATATCCTCCTTGTTCGGGGATTACTTTATTTGTCCTACACGTACCTTGTTACAATCGCTATTAAAAAAACGAGGCACGTATATAAATTTACACTTCTGTGCGAACTTTTAAAATGAACGTGTAACCCGTAAACTGTATTTACGTCAGAATATTAGTCTGGATTGGTTCGCTTTGGTATTCATAACAAACATATTGGGTAATGGCTTTTGCGTAAGACATTTAATCATTATATTCACAATTAGATTATCGTATCACAAAATTAGCCGGAGAATTTCTGAATTATGTAACAATAAACCCCTAATATTTTGATGCCACTGCTGGAGAATTACATTAGAATCGGAATTAGAGTGATAAAAATAATAAAATTGCATTCGCGCCTCTTATAATATAATGACGTTGACGTTGAAAATAACACGTCGTATGTCAAAAGCATAATTTGTGTACAAAGTGAAGCTATTAAAAATGTTTCAAAAAAAAAGGTGAGGGAGTTGATAAAATGTTTCGACTCTTTTTAACTCTTTTTTTTTTTGCGACGGAGAGAATATGTACATAAGAAACTTTTACACAATAAACTATTATTAACTAAATTGTAATTAGTTGCTTTAATTAATTTTTTTAGCATTTAATTATGAATTGTAATTACTTTTTAAGTTGTTTGTGAAAAGGAATTGTAACGCGGTTTTTTTTTATTTTAAAATTGCCGCAAATAAAGTAATTTAACGTAAGTCAAGAGAAAAAAGTAACATGTTCTTTTTTAAATTTATTTTGTTAACTTTACATGCTACTCCGAGTGTTTTGTAATAATATCTTTTAATCATATTTGAATGCAAAACAAAAATTAGTTACACTTTATTTTTTCAACGTTTCCAACATTTTTATAAGCGTATTTAAGGGATTATTTTTCTCATAAAAATAAAGCACTTTTTGGTTGGTTACAAAACGATCCACATATCATTCAGCGAGGCATTATCCTATTCTAATAGGTACTTTTGCAAAACATTCTGTATTAGCATAGCTTTTCTCTCAAACGAAATCCGTCTCCATAAAAACCCCGTTAAAATCTCGCCGTTTCCACGAATATCCTCGACCCAATCATTTTCTCCAATCTCCCACGATTTCCCCTGAAATCTGACAATCGGCAATTTCGGTGCTTTTTCAACAACTTGCTCGAGCAAGTTAACAATGGCTCTTTATACTTTGCGTTTTTTTTTTCTTCCCTTTCATAACTTCATGCAGAATTATTATTAAATGTTCGTTCGACTGAAGAACAAAATGTTTTTAAATGAGAAATATATAAGTGAAAAAAGATGGAAAACATTTGGAAGGTTGTGCAACAAATACAGTAACAAAATTAGTTTACTGAAAAATGAATTAAAAGTCGTTCAAGTTTTTTTTTATAGTTTTTTATGAATTTAAGACCAGTTTAAACTTGAACAAATTAAACTAATTTCCTTTCAAATTTCCAATACATATAGAATAAATAATAGTATTAAATATTAAAATAGTATTAAATAATGATTGGAAAGGACTTAGAACCATCATCAAGCAATTAATGGAAACGTCTTGTAAATCAATGAATTATTGATCCATATCATAAAATGTGTATAATTCATTGATCAGTCAAATTGCCTCGAAAATTTGTATATATGCAGCCATATATGCGGCATATATGTAGCTATATATTTCACCTTATTACAAATCTATTGTAATGAAGGCAATAAATATATATTAAAGAATATTCCTTATTTCTTTTTTGCAAAAATGTTATTCCTTTTGAAATTGCCAAGATACTTATAATAATTAATTTATATTTCTTCGTTTCAGAAAAATGTTCTTATTGCTAAACGGTTTTATTTCAGTTAATATATTTCCTCTCTGGATGTATTAAATCATATATAATTCAAATATATTTATATGAGAAATCAGTAAAAACAATATATATACTTATATAATGCACCAGTACATATATGCAGACATATATGCAGGCATATATATTTCCGAAAACGCCTATATAAAGTTGTTTCAATGGACTACTCGTTAGTTTCGTTAAAATTTCAAGGTCTGAACGTAACCTCGCCGTCAAACGAAAGGCACTTTTTGGTCTTCAAAATATTAATTTTACATTTAGAAAAAAGGTAAAAAAAAAGAGGGAAATGAAACGCCGCTCCAGATTGGGGTTGTAGTCGTTCGGGATGCTGGGACGAAAAGGAGCAGGGAAGTGTGTAAGTTGCTGGCGTGACGCGAGGGTGTGGTGGTGCAAGCGCGGCGCGGGGAAGTCTAGCGGTAGAAGAGCAGGAGAGGAGTGGAGGAAGTCGGGCGGCCGAGGGCGCCCCCTCGAAGGTTCACGGCTCATGGTTGGCGAGTATCGATCGAGCGCGATGTTCGCTTCGTCCTCGCTCGCCCCGTTATGTTGGTCGCCATGCCGAGCGCCTGCCTGCCGCAACCCGTCTAGCCTCGCGCAGAGCGCCCAGCGAGACCTAACCTTACCACCACCACCACCACGCGCTGTCCATCCATCTCCGTCTCTCGCTCCCCGCGGCTTTTCTTCGGCGCGCTCCCTCCTCGTCCACTTTGCATCTTGCCCGCGAGACGGCGCCTCCTATTCCCGTCCCTCCCTCCCTCTCTCTCGAACCTCCGTGTGCCATCCTACCTCCTTCTCACTTCTCCACTCTGTCTCCATCTCGCTCTCTCCTCCCCGTGACCCGAGTGTCTCGCTCAGTCGCTCTTTCGATTCCTTTAATCCATTGTTTATCATTCGCATTGTGCGTTAATTTCACGCGACCGTATATGTAACGCGACAGAATTACAACAAGAGGAACAATGATGACTTCGGGGAGGTAGGAGGGGGGAGGGCTGAGTGGTAAATGAAGTTTATTTGTTGTTTGCGTATCGGTTATTGTCGACTCTAATTCAACCTCTTTCACTTATTTTCGCTTATTCATGTTACAGATTTGGCTCGCTGACCTATTTTATTTAAAACAGAGGGGAACGGCGAGTATTCGGGAATTAGATGGCGTGTAATCTATTGGACTCTCCCCTGAATAATGGGAAAACTGTGATATTCGTAACGTTGCAACAAATAATTATCGTAAGAATTGAGCTTCGGTTGGATATGTATTTATAACGTTCCATAAGAGTATCGTGATATTTTCAATTGTCCCTCGCGAATTCGGTTAAAATTTGAAAAATCGAATATCATACGTGGAATTGGACATTTTGCAATGGTTTTATAGAATTATGATAATTACTTCCTCTAAATGATCATAACATACTGTAAAAAGAGTTCTATTTTAAGGACATATAATTAGGAAAATTATATTTGGCTAAACTGCAGTTGACGACCTATAACTGAATTTGATTGACGAACTTTGACAGGTGGGGGGGGGGGTAGTTTAATACTATTAGGAGTAAAATAAAAGTGAAAAAATGGCTACATTTAAATGTTGAAATAAGACATAATACACAGCATATAATATAATTGAGGGTTAAATTAAATAAATACATAGGTATATTTAATAAATTCATTAAATCATTACAATTTTGTGAAAATTAATAAAATATTGAAGAGAAAGTTCATACATAATAATATTCAATTAGTTTTGCTTTTTATAATTGACAAGTAATTTTATTATATTCTTTCATTGTTTCTTTGTTATATTTAATTAATTTTTAATATATAATTAAATAATTCGATTAATAACCAATTAATTAATTAATTTTATTAATTTCATAAATGTAACTAAGAATTTATTTAATCAAATCCTCAATTTTATTACATGCCATGCACTTATTCCAACATTTAAATGTGGCGCTTTTTGCACTATTGTTTTTCTCCTAATTGTATTAAAGTAATCCCCTTGTCTGTCAAAGTTACGCAGCCAAATTAGATTATAAGTTGATAACAGCAGTTTTCAACCTTATATTCCCTAGTAAAAATAAAACATATACGGTCCATATATGTTTTAACAATTTCATGTAATAAAATAAACAATTCATATATGGACATATATGTTTTTCCTTAATCTATATATGACCATATATAGTCGATATATGGCAATATTTGATTTTATATATAATGAATTTATTAAATACATATATAGTAGAATATTACATCAATTATTGCCACATATCAACCATATATGGCCATATATGGATTAAGGAAAAACATATTTGTACATATATAAATTTTCTATTTCCTTATATGAAATTTTTAAAACATATATGGACCGTATATGTTTCATTTTTATTAGGGTATATGCATATTAACAGGTGAACAAAGCTTTGCATGCTCCGTTACCAATGTTCTACATTTTATATACGAAATATCCAACAATCGAAATGGCAAACATTGTCGCCATTTATAATTCATACGGTACTCATGTGCCTCACATATAGGTCATGTTTGTAATGTATTTGTCGGCACGCAAAAATGGTACTCCAAATTGACGAGCAATAAGCATTTCATCGATGAAAACTATACGCCAAAATGTGTGAGAGATTTTAAACTGTTATCATCGACCGTCAGTTGCCATTATTGAACGATCCCTCAATTTTGGTTTCGGGTATGGGCTACGAATTTCCGCCTAACCTCTCTCAGCTGAGATAATGACCTACTTATAAACAGCGCGCTTCGTTGATTGTCAGCTGACAAACAAACTTAGAGGCGGAAGATATTATAATGAAATATAAAATTGGACTAAAGTATAAATCCAAATGCATTGAAAAAAATACATCAATAATTACTGTACTTGAACCTTAATGCGCAGCCGTTTGTACAATATACCCATGAAAAACAATTTATATAGGTTAACATATATGCAGGTATATATTTGGTATATACGCAGGCATGTATGTGAAATATATGTAGGCATATATGTGGCATATATGCAGGTAAATATGTGGTATATATATGAAAGGATATATATAGCAGATATGCAAGCATATGTATGGCATATATGCAGGTATATATGTGGCATACATGCAGGCATATATATGGCATATATGCAGACATATTTGTGGCATATATGCAGGCAAACATATGGTATATATGCAGGCATGTATGTGGCATATATGCAGTATGCAACAATTTTATACAAATAGCTTCACATTAAGGTTCCAGCATAGTAATTCTTAGTGTTTTTTTTCTTCAGTGCGTCAATTGGTGTTTCCATTATTTTCCACCCGACGTCACAAAACATTCACGTATGGTACTTACGTTACTATGACGTCACGAAGTAATACACATTATCGCGAATAATAAAATGTTTAAAAATAATTCGAAACGACTTCGAGAGCATAAACCACCTTTTGTTTACACTTGCCACGTATCCTCGAATAAATATCGCCAAGGCAAAGACAATTTTCTCAACGTCAAGTACGGCAGATTCGTTTGATGTTAATGATTTTTTTTTTTTTTTATTTGAACAAAATTGCGCGCCTCGATCTAAAAATAGGAGTCGATCGAGCATTACGCAAGTCCGAAGGGAGACTAGGGTGTGCAAATCTTATGTTATCGTCCACCTGAGAAGGAAAAAGTTAATACCAATGCTTACGTCAGGCTTTTGTTCTAACCGCTTTCAATTTAAAACTTACTTCGAATGGAATACGAAGAAAGAAGAGGATGATGATTTTTTCGAGGTTTCCCTATTCTCGGGCAAGTTTGAGGAAATGAAGAATTGATTTTGCATAAACTAGACATTAATGGGGAAATGATCTCAGAGAATTAGGGTTACATATATAATAAAACGAAACAACCCATGAAAAAATTTTATATAGTTGGCATATATGCCAACTTATATGCTTTTTTTTCCACAGCTATATAAAATTTTAGTGCCACAGCAGACGCCATAGTGGCTGATACTGTGGCAGTGAACAATTTCGGTTCCACAGAACCAACCACTATGGCTTTTGCTGTGGCACTAAAATTTTTTGCACGCAGGATACACGTGGAAATAAGTGTGAAAGGGGTTCCCAGGGTCTGTAGACTTTGCTAAATTTCTTAGATTGAAAATTGTACAAATCGTAGTTCGCTGTACAAATTGCGATGGCGCTGCAGTCGTCAAAAATTAAGAGTTACTTAATCGATTCGATATATTTTCCATTTGACAAACCGTCAAATATATAGGCCAGGTTCCAAAATTGATTAACAGTATTGTGCATCTTCTTCTGGCTTATTAATGTTTATATGTTTGCCTCACTAACGCGGTACTAGCAGTCAATTTTGGAACACCTGAAATTTCATTCATAGTACAAATCGCAAATAGATGGAAACTAAGAGAAATTTAAAAACCCGTATTAAAGAACACCAATATAATATTAAATTACCCCCAGACAAACATAATGTTATAACCAAACATATAATAAATAACAATCATCAAATGAAATGGCAAAAAGTCCAAATATTAGATTTTGAAAACCATTATTATAAGAGAAATATATTGGAAATGTTACACATAAAAACCAACATAAACACTCTAAATACACAGAAAGACACAGATAGTTTAAACAAAATTTATGACAAAATTCTCAAATTATAACACAAAATTATAAACATAACATACACATACACAATACATCAAAAACAACAATACACTTTAGAATAGTCAGTCATTATGTGATTATTGAACACGATAGGACTAATCGCAAGAAGCAATTTTAATTAACATTAACACAATAATCAACATGATTTGACAAAGGTTAGTGGTTGAAATATGATATCATGACAATTATCCAATTATTCTAAATTAATTTTAATTTATTTTTCTTTTTGTATTCCTTTCAAAGAATAAAAACAATGTACATAATTTTGTGGAGATTATATATTCTGTTTTATATGTTTGTAGATTTTGAAAATGACTAAAATAAAAGGTCGAAACGTCAATCAAGAAAAAGAAAAAATGTTGTAATTTATTTACTTTTACACAATTTGTCTGTTATTTTAAAATACGGTCGAAAAGAAATTTTGATTAATATAATTTGGCTTTCAATTTGTGGTTACATTTAGTCACGTTTGGCAGCGCTACGTACGCGCTTTTTAGAAATTAGAAAAAATCCCATGTAAGTCCCGAGAAATTCAACAAATGCGCGTGTAATTAGTTAATTATATTAGGTGTAATGTCCGCATAATTGTTAAATAGTATCGTAAAATCTATACGGCAATTACGTGCCGATTCTGTCGGATGTATTTATATATTCATGGGAACGAAATTTCCTCTTTAAAAGTGATGCCAGGAAACGTAATCGCTTGTCCGAAATTCTAATTGGCCCGATCGTATCAGAAGTTAGTGGTGCGTGACTCAATTTTGCTTTAAAGCAGCGTAAGGCAAAGTGATCCTTGGCGGTGCTTGAAATTTATACAAATTGTATATCGATTCTGAGCTGTCGCAACGAACGAAAAATTCCCAAGGCACACTTTTAATTCGAGCACGGGGAAAGAATGAAAATTTTTCTTATCGGTACCTTGGATGATCACGACGTAAGAAACTTGTGATGTAAGGAGTAATTTTTATTCCATAATGTATACTGACGGAAAAGTTCGGTAATTCCAATAACTACTGAACAAATAAATGAGCTTTATTTATTGGACAAATTAAATCTTGGTTGGAATAAGTGGAAACACTAGTTCTATCTTTTTTCCTTTTTCGTTCAATCTTACTTGACCAAGAACTTCTGTGTGTGTGTGTGTGGGGGGGGGGGGAGTTCA
>JABFPN010007068.1:0-10764 GCA_022817305.1 Leptoteleia sp. ZL-2020 | reverse complement strand
TTAATTAAATATATATACTTACAAAGTAAAAAAAAAAAAAATGAAACATTGTGCTATTTTTGGCCTCTAACACCAGAATGGTCCCTTAAAATAGGAATCCTTGGTTGTAAAAATTAAATGAACACGTTTTCATACTCACATCTATTTTTTTAAAAATAGACTACTATCTACATCGAACGATTCAGATGAATTCCACGAATCCAGATGATAAAGACATTATAGACTTAAAGAACTGGCACGAATACTTCATAGAGTCCCATAAAAGATTCCTACTAAGGATTGTTGCATAACCAGGTTCAGTATCTTTGAAAAGTATCTTTGAAAAATAACAAATAAATACAAAACAGAATTATCAAATAATGTGTACGTTTATTATATTTAAGTTAAAATTAATATTTTAATATAAAGTAAGTACGGAGAAACATTATTACTCCCCTTAAAAATAAAATGTATTGGTAGTCCCGCAGGGCTACCAACATATTTAATTTTTACGGCGAGTAAAATATCGTACTCAACTCGAACAAAAGTGGTTTCAGGTTGGTAACTCAAGCCAAAGGCTTCTACTAACTTAAAACCACTTTTTTCCTCGTAGAGTAATATACTATTAATTTATTGTTATTATGGCGATTTTTAGATGTTCACGTCATGTTTCTTTCCTATTTTTAATTGCTATAAATCATAAAAGAATATCTAATTTGCATTTTTCATATAAGTATTTTCTTTTATGAATCATTGTGAACATTTAACCATGGTAAGATATAATATATTTTAGGTGAATTAAATATGAATTTTAGGTGGATCAAAGTATTTTTCCCGTTTCTTAACTACGCGATATTCATATTCGTAATTAAGTAAAAGGTTTGACATCAACACAGCGAGGGCATTGATATTTTTGATAATTCACGCCATTGAATTTTAAAAAAGGAAAGGAAAGAATTTTAATTATTGCGAATGATTATATGATGCAATATATTTATGTTCATGATAATTGAATATTAGTTAATTAATTAAGTGTAAGAAATTAAATATGTAAATGTTTTAGAAATTTATATGTAAAATCGTATGTTTACGTGTGATGTGAAACTCATCAAAAGAGAGAGAAAGGGGTCACTTCCACCTTTTTTTTTTAAATTCTAACTAAATTAAAAACTCAACGCCACGCATCTGTTATAAAAATCATTATTTAACATATTTATAATAACGATAATGAGGTCATCAAACAAATTAAGCTTCATATAGTTTAACAGAAACATCTAAGGTCTCACAACAGTAACATCTTTGTGACGCCTAATGTGGTTAACCTTGTTGCAACTGCTAAAGTAATTTTAACAGAGCAAGTATATTTATTCCCAGTGTAAAAGTCGAGTGTACTTAAAAAAATACTTTTTTAACCATAAAGCTATTAAAAATATGATTGAAATAATGGAATTATTAAATACGTGTACAATTTTTTATTTTTATTTATTTTTTTGTTTTTTTTTTCTTGTATATATATATAAAAGAACCTTTGTTTGTGGAATTTCCTATGTTCAATCTTAATTTTGCTAAACATTCTTCCTATAAGATTTTCAAATGTTACACTTTCGATACTTAATATATAAACAATACAAACGAACGTGAAAATAAAAAAAATCACATCAATGAATTTAATTCAACTATTTACACTTAAATTGTATAAATAGATCTACAGAGTATTTGTAAATGTCACAATTAATGGACGTAAATTCGTTAAATAAAATTGATTAGTTTTACCATATGTTATGATATCTGTAATGATGTGAAATCAAAACATCTGGATAAAATAATCCTTCCAATGCAATGCTCAATTACTGCTTTGTATTGTTGCAACCATTATGAAGTATGCAATGTAATAAAATTAAAAATTATTACAAATCAGGCACACCATCTTTATGATTTAAATCATAGTTTATAATATTTAGTCCTATTATAAAGATGTATTTATATAAATGAGCTGGAAGAATAACAAGTGTTCGATGACATATTAATACCGCACCTCCATTAATGCATCATAAAGAAATGTTTCCAGGTTGACTGTATTGCCCTAGTCTAGAATGAGTGTCCACCGCTCGCACAGCGAAGTAATAATTGTTGCCGGATGCAAACTGAAAAAACAATTTCAATTAGTCACATACCAATATATTTATATCCATATGTAAACATAAATATATTATAAGATATAAGTATTATGTAAGTATATAAGTATTCTTGAACACAGCCTAGTATATTTTTAAAAGGCGATACGTTCAGAAACTAATGATAAACTATATATACATATGATCGTGATTGGGATTTTCTTAAGTGATAAAATTATATACAAATTATTAATCTCACCTGAGTCAGTGTGCAAGCCATTGGTAATGGCAAAGCCCGAACATCTCCTACTTTTTTCCATAATGTTGTACTAGGAGCTGTACCTGCCACTTCTTGATAAGCAAATAATTGATAACTTGCTATATCTTCGTATTTATCACTGAGAGACATAGTCCATGATAAAACAATACCTGCAAAAGAATTATGGATCATGTTATTCCTTACTATGTTTTTTAACTTTAAATGATGTTTCGCATTGAATCCCTTATGACTATAGTATTTTGGATTTTTTTTCTCAATCGTGTAAAATTAAATAAAAGTACATACCGTTCCCCATTTTTGTTACTTTTAAGGAAGGAGCTGGTGGAGGTAATTTTAACATAGGATTTACTTCGCAAGGTGGAGCAGCTGGCAACGGCGCAGGATGCTGTAGAAATAAAAGAAAATTTAATACATAAATATTAATAAATATGTATCATTTGAACACGTAAATATTTACACATATTATCATCTTTAAAGTAAAACCTTTTTTTTTATTAAAATTTATTTTTTTAAAGTAAAATTTATTTTTATTAAATAATTTAAATCTAGTCATAAATAAAAATTATAAATTAATCTCTACAAATCAATACTGTATTTCAGGTATTGTTCAAGGTCTGCTGTCACAAAGTTAATGTCTTTTAATTTAAAATTACACTAATAATTATTTTGTAACATAATGACCAAAAATCATTATATATATAATCATTAAAAAATTATATTAAATTATTGTAACTTGTTACTCACCTTAGGAATTTGTATATTAGCCGGCGTGGTTAAAATTCGTGTAATTGTACCATTTTGCAAACTAGTAACTCCTGTTGCATTGGTTACATCTATGAAATTATAAAAATATTATTACTTAAACGTTCATTTTACAAATACACATATACATAATTACAAAGGGACTTTAATATTTAAAAATTTGAAGATAAATTTTCTTAAACATGCAGCGAAATAGTGTAGTAAATTGCGAAAAGAAAATTTCATTCACGATTTTTAAACTCTTAATAAAATATTTTATGGCATGTAATTATCGAATAAAAATTATGAAATTTACTTGTTTTATATGTTACGGTCGAATATTGATTCCTGCCTGTAGTATTAACTGGTCTGATCTATAAAACATAACAAATTTATTAGAAAAACAGAAACTTAATTGGTTAATTCTAGAAGATATATATGAAAATCTTACATTATTTGAATTTGTAATTAAAACTTGTCTTCCCTGTCCTACTCCTGTTGGCATTATGTATGTGAGCCTTGGAGCATTATTATTAGCCTGGAAATTAAAGGTGACAATTTAAAATCTTATTCTTTGACTTACACAACAATAAATACTCTTAAATGAAATCAAATTTCTCTACAAAATCAAAACTGTTTTTGAACATAAAGCAAATTAATAATTTTATTATACAAGCATAACATAATAAGTTTACAAATTATGAAAAGAGGAAAAAATACTAACCACTAAGCTAGTAGATGTTAATTGTCCTCCTGGCTGAACAACACGTATGTTGCTGGAAGGATTAATTAAATTTCCAGAAATGGTTTGTATGACCCGTTGATACCGTGCATTTCCTTGTACTTGAGGGGATTGTGATGTGTGTTTCACCACGGTATCTGAAAGAATTGTTGCTTGTGTTGTTGCTTGTGTGACAATCGTAGGTCCTCTGCTAGTTACTAAAGCTACTAAGAAGGAATCAACAAAATAAGATTTATTAAATGAAAAGAATTGAATATTTCAATGTTACACTGAGAGAAAAAAATATCAACTTTGAATGAAAAGTTTACCACTTTGGCATTATACTTAGAGAATGTCATTATATGGAAAACTAGTTGATTAAATTTTGTTAAATTAGTTTATTAAAAATAGTAATTCTATGCAGTTTCATATAATTTAACAATCTGTTTATTAAATTTTAGTAAACTGTTTAATAATTGGCTAATGAACACCATAGGCAATAGGTTAGCAACATTGAACAATGACTACTAAAGGACAAAACATAATATAAATAGTTTGCCAAAAACGAGAATTCAGTTTATTAAAAATTTTAATCCCTGGTTTCTTAATTTTTAATATTCTTTTCTCTCAAATTAATTAATTCTTTTCTCTCCCTGTATACAGGGTATACAATCATAACTATGAAAAGAAAATATCAACATAAATGTAGATATAACAAAAATTATAAAGAACGTAAAACTAAACATAATTTGTACACAAAGTAAATAAAAGTTTTTTAATAAATTATAAATACCTTTTTTCTTATCATCTTCATCCGTGAGATCAATTAGATCATTAGATTTGGCTTGTTGAACTTTTTGTACATTTAATGTTGCTATTTGTCTATTTGCAGGACTAGCAATGTTATTATTAATAACAATGTGTTTTTGTTGCACATGAGTCACTTTAGGAGATGACTGTAAAATTATAAACAAAATTATATATGTAATTATTAATTAAATAAGTATCATTTAAATATACATGAGACTTGGCTCAAGGGTTTAATACGCTATAACGAGGCTATTCTTGTGAAGAGAAATTTTCTCTTTTCCCGCTACTCATATGACAGTCAGCAGTAATTGTTCACTTTTAATCATAAGAAGAAAATTACCTGATTAGTAGTGGCTACAGTGTTTCGAACATTATTATTCGGAAGCGTAATGGTTCGAGAAATTTGTGGCAGTTCTGTTGCCTTAGTCACAACAACGGCAGTGGTCGTCGTAGGTAAACTCACGGATTGAGCAATAGCTACAGTTTGTGGAGTTTGCGCGGAAGGCGTGACAGAAGATGTAGTCGACACAGTTCTTCGTGGAGAATGAATTTTAATCCCTCTTCTAGAACCATTCGTCACTGTTATTCCACGATTTTCCCTTCCAGATTGTGTTGCTGATTTAGTTCCTTGAACTTGTCTCAAAGTTTGCATCCCCTGGTCCTAGTAAAAAAATTATTTAAAATAAAGGGTAAAATTTTAGACCATAACAGTCAATTGTTTGTACGTAATATGTAATTAAAATAAGATATTTTACTTACGGTTAAAAGTGTTACCTGTAAACCAACAGACCGATTAATTTTAATAGGTGCAACAAATTTATCATTACTAGTCTTCCGATCTATTTCGTTACGTTTTAAAACCATATCAAAATCTTTCAACTGCTTTGTTAGTTGCTGACATCGAAGTTTCAAAGCTTCTTGATTTTTGTCAGCAATTTGCAGTTGTTCTTTTAATTTTCCTATTTCGCTGTTCATTGTAATCGCCTCTGCATATTTTTGTATAAGTAAGTCCATCAATTTCTAGAATTATAAAAACAAAATATTCAATATTTATTTGTTATATTGATTTTATATATAACAAAAATATATATAAATATATATTTGTTATAAAAATATAAATATATATTTCATATAAAATATATGTATGTATATATATATCTACTAGTTTGTACATTTATTTACAGTTATAAAGGCAATTTGCTTTAACAAATTAATCATTGAAATATACATTATTCTAAACATACTTCTTGAGTCATTTGACCTAATTTGTTATCTTCGTTTTCAAATATGTCTCGAACGTGTTGTAAAAGTTTTGGTTTATTCATCAAACACTTTGGCTTTTCATTCTCAGAATTTTCTTTGATTTTAATGTCAGATTCAAGTTTTGCTTTTTTTGCAACATGAATGTCGTCGTCATCATTGACAGTATTCATATTTCGTTTAAGACTAGATGGAGATGGAGCATTAAGATCTTCATTTGTATTTAAATCTTCATTTTTTTCAGAATCTTCATGTATATTAATATCTGATGTTCCATACAAATCAATTTGATTATCATTATTTTCATCAATGTCTACTTCTTCAACAAGTTGATCGTCACCTCTCTTACTTGAATTACCTTCTGCCTGAGTTTCTTCATTTTCACTGTTCATCTGTAATGTTTCATCTGGAAAAAACAATGTTCATATAATATTTATTTTATTACATTGGTTAACTTCTCACGATAGAATGGATTTCTATCTGAATCTACCTTAGTATATATGTAACAATAAAAAAAAATATCCAAAATAATTTTAATAAAGATATTAACTATTTCTAATTATTAGAATTTTTCTTTTAGGTATTTGTATTTCTCGCAGTTGGTCACATGTTTCTGACAATAACATTGCACATACATACTGAGCTTTAAAATTTTAGCAATGGTTTAAAAAAATACAAAACAAAGTACTTCTTTATATTATATTATATTCAAGACAATACACTTTAATTATACATATAAGAAAATGACAAATTATTTATTCATTTATTTAAATAAAAATTTAACCGGTGTAATGGTGTAGTGGCAGAGGCGTCTGCGTGGTGAGGGTCGAGACGAGAGTTCGATTCCTCGTCTAGCACCCCAAGCGTAACGGGTAATAATAATAATAAAAAAAAAATAATAAATAAATAAATACAATACAAATTTAATGTATTTTTTCAGTGTTTTTGATGCGTTAGAAACGCGAACTCAGCCATCACTAGTGGATAGAATTGCAACACAATTTGATATAATATATCAGATTAATGACATAAACAAGTTTAATATTGTAATCGCTGTAGCCAACAACGTTCTCGACATTACATGGTGATGTCCGCCGCATTGCTAAGTGATGTCCAACACATCACTTTGTAATATACTGTAAATTAGAATTCCGGAATAGCAGAATTTTAAGTTTCATGTCTTTTAGCATTACTGTGTCGGGGGCCTATCATTAACTTTTAGAAGTTATGTCATAAAAATGATTGTAAAATTACCTAATATTATTTTACTGAGAATAATAACATAAGAAAACATAAAAATCTCACCTTCAATTGAATCATCAATTTTATCGTCATTGCCGGCATTATTTTCATTATAATTTTCATTTGTTTTTTCATCTGTTGTTTTCGTATCATCATCCATATTACCCTTATCACCTGAAAATGCTTCAGACAGAACTTTATCATTGCTACTGTCTTCATTTGTCATTGAATCTTGAGAAGAATCAACAGAGTTTGAGATGTTCTCACACTCATTGTCAGAACATATGTCTATACTCATCTCTTCCAATGAATTAGGTTTGTCTCCACACGTTGAATTTTCATCTGTGTATAAAAGCGACGTGGTTTTCGATGATTCACGTTCTTCGTCCACTTCAATCATCGACTCATTATCTTCCACATCAACATTTATTTCTTCTTCAAAGGATTTCTCATCGATTTCCAATGAATTATCTTCAACATTGAGGTTTTCTGAATTATCATTGCCCTCCTCAGTCTCTTTCTCTCCGTTTACACTCTTATCCTTCATTTCCAAATTATCATCACATTCATTAGTTGTAACACCACCTTTTACTTCCGTCGGTTCATGACATTCGTCAATTTTGTCATCATTCTTTATCTCTAAATTTTCTTCACAATCATCGACCTTTTCAACATCCTTTATTTTCAAATTTTTATGACATTCGTCAGTTTTGTTATCTTTTGCGTTTACGTCGGCACCATATTTATCTACTTTATTATCAATATTAACATCATCAACCCTATTATCGACCTTATCATCCACCTTAGTTTCATCTTTTGCATTAGACTCGACTTTCTCAATTTTTAATGTTTCACTTTTGCCCTCCTCTGCAATGCCTTTTATGTTCGATGCGTTTTCCTCCGTATCACCAATTATTAAACTCTTTTCCCTATCTTCATCAAGTTCATTCATGTTGTGGTTATCAACATCAATACCATTTTCTAAATGTTCATTGCCATTAAGTTCATCATCTTTTAACTTTGAAACAACCGTACTAGAATTACTTTCAACGTTTAAATTCGAAGATTCACTTTCTTCGTTACACTTCAGATCCTTCATCTGGGAAGCATATTTAGAACCATCGGGATCCAAGCTTTTGTGCTCTTCATTATCTTCCATTTTTCTGACATCATGATTAATTTTTTTCATTGGACTGAACTTGTACTTGTTTTTACAAAAACTACTCCTTGCATTATAATACTTAAGATTAATGGGTAGTCTATGTTTCTGATGATGATGATGATGATTATGATGATATTGCTTTCTATTAGAAAATCTCATTTGATAACTTCCATTTCGCGAATAAGGATTTCTCCCATATGAACTATTATGCCGTGTTTTATTAATATGCATATCGTTCTTCAATGGAGATCTCTTTACTTTAAATGAAGGGATAAACTTTGATAGATGTGTTTTCGATGAATTATTTACAGCAATGTGGTTTTCCGATGGAATATCCTCTAAATTTGTTCCTACTGCATCCAATAATTGATTATTTTGATGATGATCCGAGGTCTCATCTTTTAAAATATAATAACAAATTGTTAATTTTAGGATCTATAAATTTTTTTACAGATTATTATTTAACATTTTTCAACATTGTATTTTCACCAAAAACTATTTAAAAACTGATGTTATAAAATTAATTAATAATAAAATAATTTTTTTAATATACTTCACTTTAATTAGTGACTATAATAATTAAAAATTATTACATTTCACTTTGATAAGAGTATAACAAAACAAACAGATAAAGAAATCCAAGAAATTCTTGATTTGAATAATTTTGACCTCAGATTCAACACATGCTTCTGTAATGATAGCTAATAAAATGTTTCCACCTTTATATTATGTAAATATATTTAAAATCAATATTTTTATTTTTAAAAACACTAGTCTGTAATAAAATATTAATATCAAAATAATGTATTAAAATCACATTTGATACTTTTAATATTATATATTACATTTTTATTATCAATAATAATGAATAATTAATTGAAACTTTTGTAAATATAAATAAATTTAAACATTATAATCGATATCACATTTTTTAGAATATTTAAATACATGTATAAATTTTTTAGGTTGATTTATAATTTTAAGAAACCATTTTTTCCCGAAACATGTGCTAAAGAGGTTATGCCATGGTACATTAGTAACGAAAATGTAGTAGAAGTAAATAAACAGTGTGCTTGTAATGATGTTCGTTAGATTTGCAACTTGCATTTCTGTTTCAGTGTCGAATTATAAAAGTTTACCACCACTACAATTATTTTAATATTGAATTATGTGAAATAAACATTCAAAACAAACTTCGTAAACTTTAATATAGCGCCAAACAGTATCACAATAATTAATTAATTGGTATTAAGTGTATCATATGATCGTACTTTTAAATATATGTAAAGCCATCAAAAATATATCTTAAAATATTGATTTTAAGTTTTGCTTCTATAAAATATAGTATGTTTTTTCATAATAATTTAATTATATCTATTGAAAATTTAAAAAGTAAATTATGTTACTGATAACTATCAACAAAAAATTTAAAATCAATATTTAATTTCATAAGTCCGTGTTCACAAGAAAAAGCAACTTGTTAGGGACTAGTGGAGCCGTTGCAAGCAAGGTTAGGTAAGCATTAAGAACTAATATTGATTAAGCAGTTTTAACGTCGCACGTTGATTGGATTTAAACATAGATCGCATCCCCAAAAAAAAGTAATGGAAAAATTTACTTTCTCAAATAAATACATTCACTGTTCATAAAAATTAATTGTAATCAAATGTTCACAATTGTTTCTATCTGACCTCGCCTATTCCCACACAGCTTGCGCGATACACACCAGAAAGTATCAAACAGACAGCAATTATTTTAAGGTTATTTCTTCAACACCAGAATTTCATAAGAAAACTTGCACACGACCAACAAAATCGAGAAGTGTTCAGTTTATATGAGCGCACAGATATATATATACGTATATAAACGATACAAACGACCTCTAATAGTAAAAATGAGTACTAAAAGAAATTGCACCAATCATGAATAAGAGACATCACACGTGGATGTGATGAAAAATAATTTTCTATAAGCAGAATTTTTTTTTTTTTCGAAAATAATAATATATAAGTTATTCACTTATTAATTATTATTTATTAATATTTTTATTATATAATAATTGAAAGTTTTTTTTTACTAACTATAAAAAGTTATTTTATTATTATTAATTTAAATTTAAAGCCTTTTATAAATAGAGTAGTATATTATATATTGTAAAAAATAGTCTAAAAATTCCGCGACTGATGAAAAACACTATCACTGCGAAATTTTTACAATTAAATTATTCTGTGAAAATAATTAAAAATACACTAATCTAGTAATAAACCACTGCGATTTCATCTTAAACAAAATTTCTTTTATTGATTCAACTCGATCTCTGTGTGTAAACCAGCCCAGTGACACGGCCTATATGTTCTATTGTATAAGTTTAATTCTTATTTTCCGTTGCCGCTGAAGGCGCTGATGGCTATCCGACCGAAATTCTAACGTCACGTGACCTTCGGGCTACATGTTA
>JABFPN010007067.1:0-10765 GCA_022817305.1 Leptoteleia sp. ZL-2020 | reverse complement strand
AGATTTAGAAACGCAGCTTAAAGAAAAAGCGTTCGCTATTTCTTACACATCTTTAAGCTGCGTTTCTAAATCTGCTTTCATTGGCAGAATAGCCAACTTAAACTCTCTTACATTAAACTTAGGTGGGTGACGAATCGTCTGGACTGGGTGTACAGTTTGCTCTTGAAACGTATAATTGTTTTTGACTGATTATGACATCAAGAAATTAAATTGACCACGAATTAGTTTCATGAAAAAGCGAGGTAGAATTGTTTTAAAAATAAAAAAGAACAAACTTGTTTATTCGATTTATTTTTCTTCCAAGAAATGGTGCTTATGATCTAAATCCAGCTTGTTATTAAAAATGGTGCTTATTATCTAAACCTAACTTGTTTTTATTTCATCAACAACTTAGGAAGCTTTTTTCACAAAATGAAATCACATATAATTTTTATTTCATGAAAAAATATCTTTATCAACTATTAAACAGACGGATCATGACTTTAATTATTAATTCCACAGGAATTCAAGTCTTCTTCATTTTAGGTATGAACTATTATCATCGAGTCTAATGTAATGACTCAATAGACCATAATTCATAATAAATGATTCATTACACATAATAACTAAATATTATTTTCATACGTTGTCATTCATACACTTCATAAAAATCAATAAAATTTAAGATCAGTTATTGTTGTCTACTTGATACAATGATGACAATACATCATCAAAGTGTTGCACGCTCGTTTCATACTGTTCTAATTGTTTCGTCAGGTCCCCCACTTGTTCAGACAACGTAAGTTCTTCCATAAAAGCCTGAAGTTGCGGTGCACTTTGACATTCTTTGTAAAAAGTTCCTAAATCCGTATTGGTGTTATTGACAGCGAACGGGGTTTTCTGTAAATATTCGTTTGTTAATTTCACTTATTCTTCTATAAACCTATACATTTACAAGTAATAATTTCAGAAAGGTTTTTGACAAAAAAAAATAATAATAAAATATTAACTACAATTCAATATTACAATATTAATTTTAGTTGCATTATATAATGCGATACGTTCTTCTGATTTAAAATTATAACTAAATTTGTCCAGGTTAATGAATGTGACAAAACAGATCAATCAACCTTGTTTTGGAACTCGTGATTGCGGAATCAATTCCAGAATCATCCGCTCCCGTAAACACCCAATTATATTGAACAACACTACACGGAGAAATATTTCTAGCTTTAATGACGTAGGAGTTGTCACGCTACTGTAATGTAGATTTTCGCCAACTATTTGAGAATGATTTCATGCTTTGTGTGTATAATGTATGCTGATGGTATGTATAGAAGCATGCTTTTTATACTGTTATAAATAGAATGTCATGCTTTATTAGCAGCGCCCTCGGTCTATGAAGGCATAGATGTTTCCTTTCCACAGTTGCAAGGCACCTAAACAGTGCGAAATAAAATTCCACAACCCCTACTACGCGCCTTCCCCTCCACGGGATTTATTCTCGCGCGATCGCCGCGTGAGGTAGAGAAGTCAGTAAACTGCAATACCAATGTAACTTTTGAATATAGAAAAAAAATTGACTGAGAATTGAATACGCGTCTAACGGTACCGGCACGTTAATCAGCGAACGCTCTAGTCACTGCGCTATTGAACGTGTACATTTGAGAGAAAAATATTAGCTTCTAGAATTAAAGGTTCGATTGCAGTAATTGATTTTATGTTCCGGACGAATGAATTAAATATAAATCTACATAGTCAACTTTTAGTTTTGTTAATGATTCTTGTACAGATGCTTTAATAGATTCATGATTTCCATTATATTTGGGATTTACAATATGTAATTTATTAATTTTAAAAAATAACATATTAGATACAAAAGTAAAACACTATTTATATATATATATATATATATATTAGCACTTAGTTTTGTTGTAATGAAAATATCTTCTCTAGTTAAAAAATACTTTGCGAAGAATGATTCCATAACATCTCCAATATAATGTTCATATCTGTAACATTTTGTTGTATCTAAAATTAAATACGTGTTAATTTTATAAATTAGTATTTCCTGTCCTTTTTTTTAAAAATTAAATGTATACAGCATATTAAATTAATAAATGTTACTTCCTAACATTTATTAAATATTTTCTATTTCACTTTTTGATTTTTTTAATGCTTCTTTCAACATCAAATTTTTGTCTGAAATGTTATTAATTAATAAATTTTCTGACTTATTATATTTAAATATATATTTAAATATTGTCGTTCTCACTGCATAATTAATAAATTATCTGACTGTTGAATCAGTTTTCAGTCACAGAAATATTGAATTCAACTATGAAATTTCAAATTCTTTTAACCCGAATTAATATAAAAATTGAAGTCAAATTCAAATTTTCTGTTTCACTTTTCAGATTATTCCAGCCTAGAATTTTTGAAGCTGAAATTATCTGACTACTGAACCAGGGTAATTAAGAAATGTATAAATTTTGTTTTCAAAGAGAAGAGGGCAAAATGTGAAAATAGCTGACATTTGACAAAGTACACACACAGTAGAATCTGAAATTAAGCTCACATAAGAATGTTGCAAATTGAGTCTTTCTGCACTAGTGCAGAAAGGACAATTCTATAAACATTACTCGTTATGAAATTAATTTTCATAAGGTTACATTAAAAGTCATAATTATTTATTTAACAAAATTAGCATTTCATACGAATTCATAACACTTTTTTTTAATTAAAATATAGTTTTCTTTTAACTTTATTAACATTCATAATTAAAAAGTTTTCAAACAAGCTTCATAATAATTCATAACTGATTTTTAAAAGAAAAATAGGTTTCCATAAGTATTCATGACCATTTTTTTTTCTATATCAATTCATAAGTGAAATTTCACTTATAAATCGTTATAACCTCTTATGCAATTTCAACCAGGGTAATTTATTATTACTTTTAAACAATAATAGATGTTAATATTCGTTTTTTCATTGCTTAAAAAACTGTATTTTTTTAAATCAAAAGCATATTTTATTCATCAAAGCGATACCATAAAGGAGAAACAAATAAAATATTTTAATTCCCCCTGCCTACCGAGCTCTACTTTGAGGAACTTCCGAGTCATCTTTTGTATTAAAAAATTATATATTAATAAACAAGATAATTTACTAATATAACATTACATAATTACTGGATAATAAGAGAAATTATTGGAAAATTAAAAGATTGTCCCGGGCTCCTCAATTTTTTTAGGTGACCCTGCGAATGTCAAAATACAATTGTGGTAGGCGAAAATCGTTAACGCGGATTAGAATATGAAAGTGGGGGGCCGCGTTTGAATTTGAAAACGATAATAAAATGAGTGAGTGAGCTGTGAGCGAAAGAGTCTGACGGATACTGCTATTGTATAGATAACGTCGTAGTATTAATAAACATATATATATATATATTCCTTCTATTTAACTTCGCTTTATTTTATTTTATTTTACCGATAACCCTTAAGTGCTCAACGGATCTCCACACAATTTTACTTTGTTTTAACGAAATAGCATTAAAATAAAACGGCCCAACAAATGAAGAACAAGGATGACCAATGGAAATTGCTTCCCCTGAGTAACGTTAGATGGCACTAAAGTTAGCTTGGTATTGCAGTTTACTGATCTCTCTACCACAAATGTTGCTCGAGCGAGAATAAATCCCGCAGAGGGGAAGGTGCATGGTAGGACCCTTACCGTAGGGGTTGTGGGATTTTATCTCGCACGGCCTAATGGCATCACTACGTCTAAGTTTTATGGCATGGGCGGTTTCTTACAATGATTTAAAATGACAAATAAGCCACATGCTTCTGACAAATATTTGTGATTCCTTACATTTATTTTGTGTAAAAATGCTAGATATGATTAATTTTCCTCTAAAATTACAATTTTTATAATTTACACTTGAGAATACTAAAAATATTTGTATAAAAAAAATTAACCCTACCTATTGAAATTATTATGCTGTCAGAATTGAAACACACATTGATACTATGTGCGCGCAGTTTGGCTGCAGGAAGGCTCACCACTTTTTGCTATGGAGCCTTTGCAACTGTAGCATGACAAACGCCGTGCAATTGTAGCATAAAATCTACACAATATTAGCTTGTGACTCGTCCTTTTAGAGTATAGTACTATTATATACGCGATTATAGCATGATTTCACGCAAGTACAGCTAGAATTCTTTGCTACCACAGAGTGAGAATATAGCTTGCTTTAAACGTAAGGTTTCTCTTGCTATCAGGGTTAGAAATTTTTCTCCGTGCAGCGTTGTCGATTTACAATCACATTAAAATTAACGATATAAAATCACGTTAATTTAACAACAGAGATTCAGGTTTCTGAGAAAAGTTTCAATCAATACATGAAAACTAATTTAGAAAATAATATAATTATGTTGCAAATTTTTTATTAGTTTGCATTTTAGAATATAATTGCACATATGTATTATCAAGGAGATTATGTCATTTCTGACTTGGCTATCTTTTAACAACAACACGTCACCTGACTTAAATGTTCTTCAAATACTATTCTAATAAAGCCAAAATATTATTTATATCCTATACATAATATTTTATGTATATTAAAATAATAATGAACAGTAGAACTTTTATACATTTTAAATTAATAATTGGTGAATGCAAAAGAATGAATTAAATGAAATTAAATAAATATTAAAATTAGTTAAAGTTTAGCAATGTTAATTGTGAATGAATATATTACTCACTAAATCTACCATGATAAAATCGTCGTTGGCACTTGTTATCGAACAACTGCTTCTTCTTGATCCATTTTGAGAATTGCACTTAGAAGTAGTGTTGTCATTTGAAATTTTTTCGATGTTTCCATTATTACTGTATTCCGGAACTGTTGTACCTGTTACAGTTGCTGTTGTGGATATATTTGTTGTATCTGCTACAGGAACTGGTGACGGTGACGATGCTAATCGCGGTTGTAGCAAAGAACTAAAGGGAACATCAGGAATAACAAGATCCTCCTCATTGACAACTACTTGTTTGTTAACAACGAAGGCACCAACTTTAATAGTATCGCTCAATGACTTCGAGTTCTCCTCGCTGAAATTACACAAGATTTAGATTGTCTTCAATTATTATTAAATAAACAAAATTCAGCAATATCAGCTAAAGTACACGTATGTAGTTTTTACAATTAAAGATCTTTCAAGTATCTAAAGAAAATTTAAAATCAACTAAATTGAAACAAAAAACCTGAATCAGTCATACGAAGGAATTTTTTTTTGATAGTAAAAACAATAGTGTAATAAAGAATAATGTTAATTACAATTAATAATATATAAAAGTGTTTTCCATTTGAAACATAAAAATACTAATGAAGAATGAAATAAAGAATTATATGCTCGATAATAACCTCAACGAAATTAAATGAATTTCATCTAAAACGAATAAAGGTGACATAGATGGTTTTGTTACTTAAGTTAAAAAGTGAAAGGGATACGTTTGAATATCAGCATTAGACTTAATGGGAGATTCTAATGCTATTCTAATAAGTAATAAGTTTTTTCGCATAGAAAACTGAAGTTTATATACAATTATATATGAAACATTTTTTTTTTTTTGATTAGTATAAGTTACGTTTAGTATAAGTTATGTATACTAAACAAAATAAAAAATCCTGTTGGGAATTTTATTAACATAAAATGCACCAGATCAGCAATTGGATAATTTCATGTACACTCTATAACAAATTACGAGATGACCTACGGGCCCGTACTGGTTCGAACTTGGTTGTCCACAAAAACAGACGTAAAACTGATGTAAGACATGGAAGGAAACTGTTTTAATAGTAAAACTATACTGTACCAACAGTACAGAATGTTATTGTTTGCGGGAAGGGTTGTCGAAACAAAACAGCAACTCCCGAACTGGTAGTCCTACCACTACTGGTTACTGCAATGAAAAATTGCTTTCTTCTTGGCCGAAAGGAATGTTAAAGTTCAGTTCCACAAAGGCTCATTTTTGACATATTACTGGTTTACACTTATAACTACAAAAGTACACTCTTTGCAACAACATATATATATATATAAATAGTTACATTATTCACGATTTAACTGCTTACAAGTTAGTCACGTAGCCCAAATAATTTTCGTATGCAAATTTAAAGTCTTTTGACCGTAACGGACGGCGGTGATTTTCGTACTAAATAAAAATTGGCGAGCTACGTACTCTATTCCCGATCATAAATAAGCGCCGAAAATAGAATCAAAATAAACGCTTCCCAAAATAAACAGCAAAATTATGAAATAGAAAGATACATTTTTGACCACCCAATTCTAGAAAATTAATTTCAATAATTTTAGACTTGCAAGTCTCAAACAGTTATGTTTAAACAATGCTGACCTAGTGTTATCATTCCATTACTGGCACCACTCTGTTACTGTACTGGGAATAAGTTATTATTTGTACTGAAACTTTGGTCACAGTGATGAAGTAGGTTTAAATTTTTGTTTATGTACCACGCCGCTAGAGGCGTTAGGATGGGCGACAAAAAAATAAGTTTTAGGAGAAGACAATGAACGTTTTGAAACAAACAAGTGCTAAAATTTAATTCATTGTTCCTTATAAATGGTATTTGCAAGGAATAATACATATAACACCTGGTGCATAGTGGGAGTTGTGGTACTTCTTGGGTCAGACCCAATAAGAACACTCGACAAAGCGGTACCCAACTAACACGGCTAGAATGGTAAGTTTAGTTGGATTTGAAAAAAAATTATAAAAAATAAAATAAAATTATCTTTTTCAGGAGATCCAGAACGTTTCAGTGTGTATTCAACTGTTAATGTTAATATAATATTTAAGGTGATTCTTCAGTGAATGCCACAAAAACGGCATCCAGTACACAGAGTTAATTCTGTGTTTAAAAAAAAAAGAAAAAAAACAGACTTAAAGCAAAATTTGGCATAATGTAATGTATAAATGAGAGAGAATCCTTGGGTATATTTTATTTGTTGAAATGTAGCTTTAATTTTGCAAACTTAATAAATATATCGCGTTACAAAGAAAGACGTGATAGCAGACACATTTCAAAACACGATAACTAATAAAAAATAAAGTTCGATTTGACAT
Source organism: Leptoteleia sp. ZL-2020 (assembly GCA_022817305.1). NCBI lineage: Eukaryota > Metazoa > Arthropoda > Insecta > Hymenoptera > Scelionidae > Leptoteleia > Leptoteleia sp. ZL-2020. The sequence continues at coordinate 3,640 of JABFPN010007067.1, read as the reverse complement.
ATAAAATAACCCAACGATTCTCTCTCCTTTACATAACATCCCACCAAATTTTGGTGCAATTTTATTCACTACTCCAGCCCGGGTACCGGACGGCGTTTTTGACACGTAGCACATTGAAGAATCACCTTAAAGTGTTTTTACGATAATTTCATGTAATCGCGCGCACGCGCGGTTAAGTTATCTTGTAATGTTTAAGATTCTGAAATATCATGTAGAAGATAAATATTCCAATTATTTCAGTGACAGACAGATTTTTCTATAACGAAGGAAAAATGTCGTAAGTTTTCAAGGATATATTCGATTTTATTTTAAAGTAAATCGTGTTATCTTGTAACATGATAATTTTTTAAGGTAGTTTTACATTATCTTTTATTGAATTTATCTCTCGGTGTACAATACTAGATAAAATGTACTGACAATATTGATTATTAACTTTAAGTATTTTTGTAAAAACGTTATAAAGTAAGATATCGCTCATTTACACTATATCAGTATTTTAATAGATGCATAAACTACTGTGCAGAAGTGGCTAAACTGCAGAATCCGGCCAATAACTGAATATGGCTGCGGAACTTTGACAGATGGAAGGTTAGTTTCATACCATTAGGAGAAAAATAAAAATGAACAGAACCGCCACATTTGATTATCGAAATACGACATAGCGAATGGCGTACAATATAATTAATAATTTTATGAACTAAATACGTAGGTAAATTTAATTAATTAATAAAAACAATAAATATTTTTATAAATAAATAAAATATGAAAAAAGTTACATACATACATAATAATATTCATTGATTTTTACATTTACGTTTGTTAGTTTCGTTACTTTTACTCTGTTTTATTAACTTGTAAAAAATTTAATTAAATAATCAATTTTATTATTTCATTAAATTTAAATAGTTATTTTTATTGTATTTATTTAATTAAATTATTAATTATATTGTACTCCATTCATTATGTCTTATTTCAATATTCAAATGTGGCGGTTCTGTTAATTTTTATTTTTCTCCTAATGGTATGAAACTAACCTCCTATCTGTCAAAGTTCTGCTGCCATATTCAGTTATTGGCCGGATTCTGCAGTTTTACTGCGAAAGTTGTTGCAGAATTAGTATAGTAAAATTTTTCACAAATTAAACAAAAACTAATCATGTATAGTAATTCTGTTAAATTTATACAATAATTTTTTCCTCATCAAATCAGAAATAATTATGATAAAATTGATATTAATCGATAAGAAATAGAAAACATACCTTTGCTGGTATCGCATATGTCTTGGACTTAAGTCTGTATGAAAATGATCACTCTTAAGCAAAATTGATTCCCGAGTATTATGCGTTGGAGAAATAGTCATTTTTGTTCTGTAAGATACTGATAAATGAATTGTACCTACAGGCGTACAAAGCTGACCCACTCGTACGTGTTTATAATTGTCACCTAAAAATAAATTACAATTATTTATTATTCTATAATATCATAATGAAAGTAGAAATAGTACTTAATAACATAAAACATATTGCTTTTATATAATTTTGAAAACTCTGAAAAGTTATATATATATTGATGTTCAAAGTTGCATTTGAAGTTCTGTCCCATTCTTCACTGTCTTCATACTTGACTGAATATTTAAATTTCAAATAATTTTCCAATGTATGAGGGAAATTGAAAATTGGCTAATCTGAAATTCTCGGCGGAGTGGCTGCGCCATCATTTCTCATACCCCCTCGCCATTCGTTACTCAAAAATCTAACTAAACCTGCAACTATGGGTTCAGGGATACGTGTGAAGCTGACACAACTCGATAAAAATTATTTTAATATTTAGTACTCAATGATTACTAGTTTATTACCCTAAAGACAAATTTATTACTCCAACCGTTTTAAAAAAAGTCATGGTCAAAAAACAGCTTCACAGTGAAGCTGGCACAACCCTATAATAAGGCTACCAAAAATACCAAAACACTTATACAAGCTTCAATAATTTATTACTTATTTATTACTGCTGAAATCAAGCGAAATTATAAACACTTTTTGAGTTTATTGAATAATTAAAGCGATATTTCAATTTTTATATAACACGGTACCCCGCATACCGTAGATAAAAATGCATCGCCCTATACAAGGCATAATAAAAATAATTCCAACGAGCACAATCAACTAAAATCAGTTTCAAATGATAAAGCAAACATGACAGGATGAGAATTAACCGCGTTTACATTTATTACTCCTGCCAATTACGATATTCAACTGCAAAAGTGCAGCGAAGCGAATGCAAAGCTGTACCGCCCTATACACAGCACTAAAAAAATGCAGCACAATAAACTAAAATCAGTTTAAAATCGTAATAAATATAAACGCGGTTAATTCTTATTCTGCCGTGTTTGCTTTATCATTTGAAACTAATTTTAGTTGATTGTGCTCGTTGGAAGTATTTTTACACTGTTTTTCATAGTGCGCTACAGCGCAAAAGTTGGTCATGATTAACGAACTTTACGACTAATAAATATTTTAATCACTCACGTAAATCAAGTTTAAGTACACATAAGTACAAATATCGCACGAAAGACCCGGGGCGAAAACTAAACTGACTCTAAGAAATAGTGATTTGGCGATTTTTAGAATATCCAATTGGAAATTGCTAGATTTGATAAGCTTAATGAAAAAAATTTGAAATCTGTGCCACGTGTATATCATAATCATCAGATAAGGTTTCTCAAATTTCAGTAGGCGATAAGAGTAATTATTCCTCTTTATTTGGCATTCAAAAGTTTGAGTTATATCACTTATCATCAATAACATTTTGTCAATCTGATGTTTATGACATACTTACAATTAATGGCATTAACAGTGATGCAAGATTTGACATATATGGACATTAAAAACTAATTTAAACTTATTATTTGACTTTTTAATATTTTATTTTTCCATCAAAATCTCAAACAATAAATATAATTTTGAATATTCCTCACGTGTTTCGTGCCAAGATACGTCTCTGAAACGTATTTAAATTCGAATATTTTTAAAATGTTGGTAGAAAATTTAATTTTGGCTATTGACAAACTCCTGAGACAACTACGCCATGTAGTTTTTTTTTTTAAATCTAAGTTAATTAATGGTTCTTGGGTCCGGACCGTAGTTATACAAAAAAAAAAAAACGATTTGCATGTTGTATTCAAAATTACCACTTGTAATATATATTAAAAACGTGTCCAAAAATATTGTGATTAGTTATTAAGGAATTGATAGGAAAGAAATTTTAACTTAAAATATTCAATGAATTTATTAAAATCGAAATATTTTTTCCTCTTCATATTAGTAAATGACTTTTAAACAGAATCTTATAAGCAACTAGTGTATTATCAATCTTTGTACAAAAACTATTTAATAAATTTATTTACGCTAAAAAATTTACAAATTGTTATTTAAGAAATTTCTGTTTTTTTAGAACCAGACGAAAGTTATGAAACTCTTTATCAATTTATTTATTAGTAAATGTACACCCAGTCCAGACGATTCGTCACCCACCTAAGTTTAATGTAAGAGAGTTTAAGTTGGCTATTCTGCCAATGAAAGCAGATTTAGAAACGCAGCTTAAAGAAAAAGCGTTCGCTATTTCTTACACATCTTTAAGCTGCG